>BQNB010027626.1:0-57458 GCA_026074375.1 Tanacetum coccineum
TTAACTAATCATAAAAGTCTTCAGCATATCCTTGATCAGAAAGATTTGAACATGAGACAACGCCGTTGGTTAGAATTGCTTGCAGATTATGATTGTGAGATTCGTTATCACCCTGGAAAGGCAAATGTCATAGCAGATGCCTTAAGCCAGAAGGAACGAATCAAACCACTCCGAGTTAGATCATTAGTAATGACCATTCATCCAAACTTACCCTCTCAAATTCTCAAAGCTCTAACTAAAGCACTCAAAGAAGAAAACATCAAGGCTGAAAAATTACGAGGAATGGATAAAGCATTTGAAATACGTCCTGATGAAACTCGTTCTATTAAGAATCGAAGTTGGTTACCACTCTTTGGTAATTGATATGTGTGAAAACACATATCCAATTTATATGAAAATAAACCCAATAAAGACCAAAAACATAATAAAAATGGCAAAGATATGCTTGTTTTTGTGTTTTATATGTATAGGTACGGATAAAGCAAAAACCACAAGAAAATGGTTAAAACCGGGCAAACACGAACACAAGAACGGAAGAGCACGCAAAAAGCCGGGAGGAAGCTAAGAAGTCAAATGGTCAACTCACAAAAAGATAAATCCAAAGTTACCAAATCAATCCTTCATGTTAAACCAAATTACAAAACAAACCCTAAATGCCCTAATAGTCGTTATCTTTTTATTAATAAAAGATAACGACCGTTACCTTTTTATTACAAATCCAAACTCCACAACCCGGGCCTAAATCCTTTATAACCTGGCCCAAACCCAAGTCAAAGAAGAAATAAGCCCGGGTCAAACAAACTCAAACGCATCCTTATAGTAAAAGAAATGGCGCGAAAATCTGTTTTTACTATTCACCCATCTCTCCCAAGATTACCTCTCAGTCAAATCAAAGGGCAAACATCAATTGAGGGACAGAAAAGACAATCCAAGGGCTCAAGTACACATTGGCAGGGAGAAATGTCATTCATAGATTCTTATTGGCCAAAACCCACTTGATGTGACACACGGGCAAGTAAGGAAGCACAAGGAAAATAGTCATTTTACACTAATTTCACTAAGAAGCACAAGCTGTCTCAATCACGGATTGCCAAGCTGGCAATCCGTGTGAGCTCATAAGTGATCCAACGGTTGAAAGTGAGTACTCAATGATTAGAGGAATCAAGGGCCAATGATTAAAGGAAGATCTAACAAACTTTGGAGTCTAGAAGCTTCCCTGGTGGCTATAAATACGAGCTCCTCACTCACACACATGATATCTTTTCCCTTGTAATTTTTCTTAATAAATTTAGCTTAATGTAATTTTCATTTAAATTTCTTGTAATCTCCTTTTAAATATTGTAATTAAGTTTTTAGTTAATGAAATTGAGTTTTTACTTTAAAATAATCTGTCATAAGCTCTTGTTTTTACTCAAAAGTTCTTAATCTTCATCAAATGATAAGCTACTGTTACATAAGCTCTTATAAGCTCATACTACTCACACAAGTCTATAATTCAGTCTTTAATACACTTAAACTCTAAAGTTAGTTTTAAATAATCTTTGATTTTTGGATTAAGAGCTTTTAGAAGGGAAGCTAACAATGGAAGAGCTTCCAAGGACTTATACTGGCTTATCAATGATAAGCCAGAGCCGTTGATAAGCTCTTTGAGCATCTTTGCTTTTGTTTAGCTAAAGCACACTGTAAGTTCTCATTTATTTCCTTTGTATTTAAATTTCTAGCTTATTTTGCTTAAGTGACTTATTTAGTTTCTTATTAGTAGCTTATCTGTGCTTTTCTATATGTTTTTATGTTTGTTAAGTAGCTTTCATTATCTGTTTTTGAATTTTATAGATTAGATATTAGATTTCTCATTTTGCTCTTTAAATCTGTCATAAAATCAATAAAAACAAAAAAATATTTAGCATAACTTTTAGATCTTAGTTTATAGCTTAATTGATAGTTTAAACAAGTTTATTAAGTCTAATATAAGCTAGTTGTCATCTGGTCTTTAAGTTTGTTTTATTAAGTTTCTTAATTACTAGCTTATATAAATGTTCATAAGTCTAAAGGAGTGTTTGGTTTAGTGAGGTTTGACCATTTAAAGTCAAACTGAGTTGTGATCTTTGCTTAAATCATATTCATAATCACTTTAAATCAGTAATGAAATTGTTTTCTTAGATTAGATGTCATAATCTAAAAAGTTTAGGCTTAATCACCTTGTTCCTGCACCAGGGGAATTCTCCCTTTCTTTTGCTTGTTAAAAACTTGATCCAAGCCTCATTGAGCTTGGATCTTGTTTATGTTGAGTTAGATACACTCAATAAGAGTGTGTAGTGCAGGGTTGTCCCTTAAGGACACCTGCATTGTTGTTTTGGCCATTTGGCAAATTGCACCAGCAGTAGTAACTGCTGTTACTACTGCTGTCTTTTTAGCTTCAATTTAAGCTAGAGTTTTTAGGATTTAGAGTTTAAAAATCAGTAGGATTATAGTTAACATATAGCTTAATATAGATTAAAACTTGAATTCACATTTCTAGCTTATTTCTTAGGTTAATTTAGCATAAAAAGTTCATAAAAAAATCTTAAAAATACAAAAACAGTACTAAGTAGATTTAGGTTCTTAAGTTAGATTTCTAGCTTATAAGTTTAGTTTTTATGAATTTGATTTATAGCTTATATGTTGATTGTTAAGTTTGCAAAAGCTAAGCTCCTGAAATAGCTTATTGAGCTTTCTAGCTTATTTAGATTTCAAGTTTTAGTGCTTATTCCTGAGTTTGCTCTTTTGATCATTAGATTAAGATAGCTTATAGTGTTTTCATTTAACTTAGCTTATTGAATTTAGCTTATACACATCATTAGCTTTTTAGAACAGCTTTTAGATTTCAATTTGAGCTTAAAATGAGTTGTGTGCAAGCCTTTGAAGGAAAAGTAGCTTTTAAAGCTTTTAAAAGCTAAGTTTCTGAAAACAGCTTTTTCATAAGCTCTTTAAGAGCTTATTTTTGAGTTTCAGCTTATAATTTCTTTGTTAAAGTTGCTTAAAAAGTTGTCCTTAACAACTTTTGTTCTTTAAGTTTTTTATAAAAACAAAAAAAAGGGAAGTGGAAGTCGGGGGTGAGCAAGACTCGAACCCCCGACCTCAACACCTCAACCTTTTATAACACTACACACACCACTCCCTACCGCTGTGCCCTTGGGTCTTTTTCATAAGACTCTTGCACACTTTATCTTTTATACTCATTTTGGCCAATAAGCCTTTTAAGCTGTTACAGCTTATTTCATAGCTTATTTAATAAGCTGTGATCTCGGGCTTATTTTTCCTAGGTTTTAAGTAGTGTAAGCTATTTTCTGTCATTTTTCTAGAATTTTTAGAGTTCGTTTAGTATTTTTAATCATTTATTTTCATTAAAAACTTTAAAAAATCATAAAAAATAGAAAAATAATCAAAAAAATTTATATCTTTTTTAGAAAATTTTCTTTTATTCTAAAGTTCATAGGAAAATTAGTTTTGCTTTCGTAGGGTCTAATTTGCAAAATTTCATTTTCTAAAGAACGGGATTCGTTCTCGTTTTCGTTTTTTCGTGTTTTAACGTTTATTTCAACTCCGTTTTTGTTCTAGTTTTTTTTAAACTTACTTTTTAGTCAAATATAGTCCATTTTAAAAGTAAAATTTAAGTTAGGTTTATTTTTAGCAAATTAGTGTTTTTGACCTTCATTTAAGGGTCCCGTTTTGCGTTTTTAGTTAAAATTTTGATTTCCCGTTATTTGTTTTCATGCTTAATAGTTAGAGCTTGTTAATTTTAATTGTTAAAAGTTGTTAATCAAATCCACTATTGTTTCCCATTCAAATCATTGTCCGAACAATAAGCATAGTTTCAATTTCACAAATCGTTGGGGAAAACGACCCGGGGAATCATACTTCCCGGTTATCATACGTATTATATTATATTATATATATTTTGAAGAGTTTCCTTTTCACCTTTGTCCTCAAGTGTAAATTGGTAATTTTCCATAGTATTATATATTATATATTTTAAAGCCGTATCAATAATCTGAGAGACTTGATCATGCATGAGTCCCATAAATCAAAGTATTCCATTCACCCGGGTTCTGACAAAATGTATCAGGATCTAAAGAAACTCTATTGGTGGCCTAACATGAAGGCAATCATCGCTGAATATGTTGGCAAATGTTTAACATGTTCTAGAGTTAAGGCAGAATGTCAGAAGCCATCCGGCTTACTGGTACAACCAGAGATTCCTATGTGGAAGTGGGAAAGAATAACAATGGATTTCATCACAAAACTTCCCAAAACATCAAGCGGACATGACACAATCTGGGTCATTGTCGATCGTCTTACCAAATCCGCACACTTCATCCCTACCCGAGAGACAGATAGTATGGAAACCCTTACAAGGTTGTACATCAAAGAAATAGTCTCTCGGCATGGCGTGCCAATATCTATCATCTCGGATCGTGACAGTCATTTCACATCCAGATTCTGGCAATCATTGCAGAATGCTTTGGGTACTCAATTAGACATGAGTACAACATATCATCCTGAAACCGATGGACAAAGTGAAAGGACCATTCAAACACTCGAAGACATGCTTCGAGCCTGTGTTATAGACTTTGGAAAAGGATGGGAAAAACACTTACCATTGGTAGAATTTTCCTATAATAACAGTTACCATGCTAGTATTAAGGCAGCACCATTTGAGGCACTTTATGGTCGAAAGTGCATATCACCTGTTTGCTGGGCCGAAGTTGGAGATGTTCAACTTACAGGACCAAAGATAATCCATTAAACCACTGAAAAGATGGTGCAAATTCAACAACGCTTGCAAGCTGCAAGAGATCGGAAAAGAAATTACCCCAATGTAAGGCGAAAGCCTTTAGAATTTCAAGTTGGAGATCGTGTTATGTTGAAAGTATTACCTCAAAAAGGGGTCATTCGTTTTGGAAAGCGAGGAAAGCTTAATCCCTGGTACATTGGACCATTTAAGATTCTTAAAAGAGTCGGTCCAGTTGCATATAAACTTGAGCTTCCTAAAGAGCTCAGTAATATCCACAATACCTTCCACGTTTCTAATCTACAGAAAATGCTTATCTGACGAATCTCTTGTCATTCCAATGAAAGAGCTTCGGCTCGATGACAAACTCAACTTTGTGGAAGAACCAGTGGAAATTATGGATCGAGATGTCAAGCAACTAAAACAAATTCGTATTCCTATAGTTAAAGTAAGATGGAACTCTAAAAGAGGACCATAATTTACATGGGAACGCGAAGATCAAATTCGTGCCAAGTATCCACATTTGTTTTCAAACGTCACTCCGGAATCCAACTAAATCTCAGGACGAGATTTCTTTTAAGGAAGGGAGACTATAACAACCCACAATTTTCATCAATGTAATTTTCCATCTATTAAATTAGATGCACTGTAATATCCATTTATCATAAATATATCACCTTCTTACAAGGAATTTTTTTGCTTTATCTTATTATGCAACGTAACTTGCATCTCTAAAGTAAACGAGCTCACGCAACCTCTATCAATGCCATCTATATCTATGTGTTTATCATGTAAACATCCTAATATGTCAAGTCTATATCTTAATATCATTTTTCTAGGGTTTTATACTAATTGTTAATCTTGTCTGAACACACGATCTGCTTAAAAGGTCATGAGGATAGAATCTGTTCAAACTTCTGGTTAAGGTATACGAGTGCTTGGAGTAATAAAGATTACAATGATTATGATGACTGGTCTGATCATGGATCGTTAACTCTAGAACGATTGAAATTCAAACAAAGTTATTGCTGTACTATTTTAGTGTTGCCAACATATACTTTGTGCTGCTTATTAACCGTTAGTGATGTTAGTTATGTATTAGTGCTGCCAGGAGACGTTAATGCTGCCACAAATGTATATAACTTAATGCTGCCAATATAATTTAGTGCTACTAGAAGTGTTTCTACTACTAGGTTTAAGAGTTACTACTACCACGTTTTGATATTGTGTTTTCATCAATGGAAGTTGATTTAAGCCTAAGTAATTACGGTTAATGCTGCTAATGTTATTTCATGTTAATACTGCTAATATACATTAGTATTGCTAGTTGGGTTTAAGATTGTTACTACTAATTTGTGGATTCAATACTGCTAGCGTTATAAGCAGTTAGTTAATACTGCTTGGGTTCATAGAATTTATGCTGCTGGCTTTATTAGATATCGGTTAACACACATGATTAGATCTTAAATAGAACAGATTTTGAAAATGGCTAGTTTTGGGATTATTTGAAGAATTGGTTACGGAGATTATTGTTTATCACTTATTTGGAGTTGAAGTGGAATTTCAAAGGTACGTGTTCTTATCATATCTTAAACGGCTAGCAACGTTTGAAGATAACTTGTTCGTGCTTATACGGTGTTGATGAAGACTTGCAAAAATGGTGCCCAGTGCTCACATTTGCTATCACTTAAAGGAGTTACGTTGTAGTGCTTAGTGTCTCATTGTAGATGAGGATTTTGTCAAGAGATTGAGGTCTACTTATACTTCAAGGAATTATGTATGAGTTTGGAGTCACGTGGATAGTACAAGACATATGACACAAGTTTGGGTTATTCTACTTCAGCATCAAGTTCGTTATACTGAGTTTTCTCCATCAGTAATCATTACAAAAAGCCTACAGAATTTGAGATTCAAGAGATGGTTAACATATTGGTTTTAGGGGAAGCTTATTGACAAAATGTTTAACCATTAGGATATATTCATGCACCATTTAAGGGGAAGGTTTTGATTCTTACTACTGCTAAGTCATTATTAATACTGCTAGTTTAAGTTTCTACTGCTTGAATTCTTTTATCGTACTATGCGCCATAGAGGGTAATTTGAGTCATTGGATGGCTGGATTGGTAGTGTAATATATGGTTTACAATTGTAAAGATTCAAGTTGTATATCTTCACAAGATCCCTATTGGATTATTACAAAAGCGGAAGAAGATTACAGAGATATGATTTGCAACTTATTAAATGTAGTGGCATGGAGATTTCGATTTAAGGGGAAGATTGTTTCATTCATGAAAGATCAAGATGTTTGTTTTGTAATCATCAAATAGGGGAAGATTGTTGGGAATTATATTGATTTGATGATACAAAACAATGATATAAAACAATGAAACAAGAAAGAAACAAAAGGAAAACAAAAGGATCAAAGTCGTCAGATTGAAATTCTACAAGATGTAGGAGTACATGAAGATTCTAAAGATTTGGTAAAATATTAGGAAGATTTGTTTCCTAATACAATTAGTTTTCCTTGTAAGTCTTATGGACTATATTATATAAAGAGACCCATAGACATTGTTTTTAGTATCCATGTGTGTGAAAAATGTGTGTGTACACAAAGTATAAAGATGTAGACACTTGTGTTGGTGTAGCCCCAAGGTATCAAAATTTCTTTGAACCCTGTTAGGATGTAACCGTTCTATACTGATCATATAGAATTGGGGCTTGGAGTGAATGTATGAATGTAAAACCTTATTTAATAACAATGAATCTTTATTTGATTATTCCGCCTTTGTTATTATTAATCCTATATTAGTTCTAAACAAGCTAGAGATTAAATGATCTAGAACCTATCACGTTTTATTAGGTTCTATCAATTCCATCATCATCTTCGGCATGGTATCCAACTAATACGGATTTGAAATGCCTTCCTGTAGCCAAGAATCAACCATGAACCACTCCATGTGCATCAACCTGTAATAGCTGCAGGAAAACTAATACCAAAAGTATATCCGACAAAAAGAAAGTTACCAAAATGTACAAGATGGAAATACAATCCTAACTCAATTTCGTAGGAATCACGGTCGCATTTAGTGTATGCAACAAGCTTTTAAACCACTTGGTGGCCCAAGTGTACGAGTGAAGTCTCGTGAGGGTTTCCAGAGAACATACTTACAAAGTTCATTTACCAATATACACGGTTTTGTAAAGTTTCAAACATTTTAATGATTTGTAGTAAGGGATTACGGCGTAACCATTGAATGAGTTACGCCGTAATAATGTGGTTTGGAAAATTTTGAAAAATTATTAGATCCGATTACGACGTAATCATATGAAACATTACACCGTAACAATATTAATTACGCCGTAACAATTTTAGTTATGACGTAAGTTGTATTTCAGTAACCACTCAACAACATAAAACAAGTCGAGGAGACCTCGAACCTGCAAAACAAAGTAAGAAAAATATAAAACCAACTAAATGCATGATTTAAATTAAGTAAAACATGATTACAAGGATAAGCATGGGGTTCCTCCCATGAAGCGCTTGTTTTTATTCGAGTCACAAGCTTGACTCCACCCTTATTTAGTAATCAACAGGGTGTCCATCCCCTCACTTGAAAACAAGTATAGGTGATAGTAGCCACATTTATCATAAGGGTGTAAGTAGGGTATAGGAAGGGCGTATGAGGTTAAAAATTTATACATGTGGGAAGTTATTTCAGGAACTGTCATTGTTAATGAAACTAGCAAACCACACCTTCAGTTCCTACTAAAGTCAAAGAAACTAAACAAGAATCAAAATTAAATGAATTAACTAAACTTGTTTATATGTTAATAGATGAGAAGGTCAACTCTGACAAAAAGATTCAAGAGGCTGAGTCATCCAAATCAGTTGATTCATCTAAAATGAGTCAAGATTCTAAACCCAAAGTTTAGATTACTGGATCATCAAAATCACTCAGGCCCAAGCCTATTTAAAAGCCACAACTTAAGTGTGAACTCGATCACTATACCAATCATTCAACTGATGATTGCTATAGGATTCTCTACTGCATGATATACAAAAGGGAGGATCGTAGGACCTCTGTTCATGAGATGTATATTGCTTTACTAAAAAGAAGTTAGAGCTACAAGGCTCAGTCTTATCAATATGCATCTTCTTCCAAGCAGATCCTGAAAGCAAAGGCAAAGCCTTTTCTACCATGCACACACTATGGCTTCAATGATCACATACCTGATGATTGTAGAAACTACACTGAGTGTGGAATCTGTGGAAGCTATGATCACTCTACCTCAGGACATAATCGTGTTATTTAGATTAGAGGAGGAGTACTAGCTGAATCCTCTCAGTCTAATGAGTCCTCAATTGGGATAAAGTGTAATACATGTGGAAGCACTATACACTCCACCTCTGACCACAATGAGTTTGATCACTTCAAAAGAGGTGAGTAAATTCAGGCTTCAAAGGCCAGGGAGCCCACCAAAAAGTGGGTTCACAAAAGAAACTAACCCAAGTTTATTATTTGTACAGAGACACATCAGGAAGCCCATCTGGTTCCCTGGATAGTGGATGCTCAAGGAGTATGACTGGTGTCAAGAGTTATCTGCATAAATATGTAGAGCAACTAGGTTCTAACGTAGTGTTTGGTGATAACTCATCTTGTATTACTGAGAGATATGGTTCAATAAATTGTAAGGGTATAGTTTTTACAAAAGTAGCCTTTGTAAATGGTCTTAAGTACAATCTAATCAGCATTCGCCAATTCTGTGATGCTAAGTATATTATACAGTTTGATGATAAGCAAGGAACAATATTTAATGCTAACAAAGAAATTGTCCTGATAGCACCTAGAAGAAATGATGTATATGTCCTTGACATGTCATCACTGACTCCAAATGGAGCCTGCTTCTTTGCCAAAGCCTCAGAAAGTGTAAACTAGATATGGCATAAAAGAATATCATACCTCAATTTCAAGAACATTAATAAACTTGCCAAACAAAACAAAGTTCTTGGTCTTCCTTCCCTAGTTTATTCGAAGGATAAACCTTGCACAATATGTGAAAAAGGGAAGCACTATAGAGCTTCATTCAAAACTAAACAAAACTTCTCTATCAGGAAGTGTTTGCATCTTCTTCATATGGACTTGTTTGGACCAGTAAGTCTAATGTCCATAAATCATGAGAAATATACCCTAGTCATTGTTGATGAGTACTCAAGGTACACATGGGTATACTTTTTAGGAAAAAGAGTCAAGCACCTGAAATGATTATGTCTTTTATCAGGATGATAGAAAACCAAAATGATGTAAAGGTCAAACAAATCAGAACTGATAATGGGACTGAGTTTAGAAATCATGAGCTTGAGTGTTTCTGTGATGAGAAAGGAATCTCTTAAAATTTCTCTTCTCCTTATACACCTGAACAAAATGGTATAGCTGAAAGGAAAATCAGAACTCTTATTAAGGCTGCTAGAACTATGATGAATGGATTAGTACTTTCTAAGCACTTCTGGATTGATGCAGTCAAAATAGCCTGCTATACTCAAAATAGATCAATCATTGTCAGAAGACATGATAAAACTTCCTATGAAATATTCATGGAAAGAATTCTTGATATCAGTTACTTTCATGTGTTTGGATGTCTTGTATTTATTCGTAACCACAAGGATCATCTTGGTAAATTTGATGATAAAGTTGATGATGGATATTTCTTAGGATATTCCTCTGTCTCAAAGGCTTTCAGAGTCTATAACACAAGAAGACAACAAATAGAGGAGACTTATCATGTAACATTTGATGAAAGTATAGAAGCCATCAGGTTTACCAATACCTTAGTAGATGAGATAGGAATTGATGATTCCTCTAGATATCCTCCTGATGAATTTCAAGAGGATGACCCATCTAGAAAATATCAAGTAGATTCTGATGTCTCATACTACATCATTCCTCATGGATGTTTACTCACTGAAATTACCCAAGAAAATCATGTCCCTAAAGTAATTGCTCCTAACGAGCCTAAAATACCTCACACTAAGGATACTGAAGGTCCTCCTGATCCAATCAACACTGAAGGGACATATGAAAAAACATTCATAATGATTAAATGATCACTCAACCCACTGATGTACCATCAGGGAACAATACTAAAGTTTCAGGATCCATTACTGAACCTTTAGTCCATGATGTCACTCAGTCTCACATTTCAAATCAAGCCTCTACAAGTTCTCATCCTGTTCCTCAGAATAGATGGTCAAGAGATCAACACATTAAACTTTTAAATATCATTGGTGATCCTAGTGAAGGCATGCTTACAAGAAGCATGGTTGCCAAGCTTACAGCTATCTCAGCTAGTGAATGTCTATTTGCTGATTTTCTCTTTAAGATAGAGCCTAAGAAGGTATCTGAGGCACTAAAGCACCCAGGATGGATTGATGTCGTGCAGGAAGAACTGAATTAGTTCTATAGAAACAATGTATGGACTCTTGTTCCTCTCTTTTATGAAAAAATAGCCATAGGTTCCAAATGGGTATTCAGGAACAAGAAAGACGAACATGGTAAAACCACAAAAAACAAAGCAAGATTGGTTGCACAAGGTTATAGCCAGGAAGAAGGAATTGACTATGATAAAACCTTTGCACCAGTAGCAAGGATGGAAGCCATCAGGATATTCCTTGCTTTTGCCACATACATGAACTTCAAAGTTTACCAAATAGATGTCAAAAGTGCCTTTCTGAATGGTAAACTGAAAAAAGAAGTTTATGTCAAACAGCCTCCTGGCTTTGAAAGTAGTGAGTTCCCTGACTTTGTTTGTAAACTTGACAAAGCTCTTTATGGTCTAAAACAAGCACCAAGGGCATGGTATGAGACTCTCTCTACTTTCCTTATTCAAAATAAGTTTGCCAAGGGAAGAATAGATAACACATTGTTTATCTATAAATCAAAAGGAGAAGTTTTCCTTGTTTAAGTGTATGTAGATGACATCATATTTAGCTCAACAAGTTATAAACTTTGTAAGCAGTTTGAGAAACCGATGACAAAGAAATTTGAAATGAGTATGATGGGTGAACTCACCTACTTCCTTGGATTGCAAATCAAGCAGGATGACAAAGGAATCTCAATTTTTCAAGAACAATACTCTAGGAACTTACTTAAGAAATATGAAATTTCTGATAGTTCCTCAGTGAAAACACCTATGGTTCCTCCAAACAACTTAGGTCTTGATTTAGATGGAAAATCAGTTAATGAGACATCATATAGAGGAATGATTGGGTTACTGGTGTACTTGACTACAATAATGCCTGATATCCAATTCCCCAATCCTATGTGCAAGATATCAATCAAATCCAATGGAATCACATCTAACAGTTGTGAAAAGAATCCTTAGGTACTTGAAAGGTACTCTAACCCTTGGTCTGTATTATCCAAAATGTTCAGGATTTGATCTCAAAGGATATTTAGACTCAGACTATGCTGGTTGTAACATGGACATAAAAAGCACTTCAGGTGCCTGTCAAATACTTGGTGGAAAATTGGTTTGTTGAAGTGCCAAGAAACAGCAGTCAATGGCTATATCCTTAGTTGAAGCTGAATATGTTGTTGTTGCTGGGTGTTGTGCAAATATCCTATGGATGAAAAGTCAACTCAGTGACTATTACATCTATTATAAGATGGTACCCATCTTTTATGACAACACCAGTGCCATTACAATATCCAACAATCTAATACTTCACTCAAGAACCAAGCATATTGATATTAGATATCATTTCATCAGGAATCACATCCTTTAAGGAGATATTGAATTACACTTCATCCCCACTGAGTATCAGCTAGCCGATATCTTTACTAAACCCTTGGATGAACCTACTTTCACCAAACTGAAAACAAAATTAGGCATGTTGAATATTGATTAATCAGTCTCCCTGATTAATTATGTTCAATATGATGTACATTCTTCTCCCTGAAACCATCTCCCTGAAACCCACATGAAACCCATAACACTGAGGGACACATTAAATGAAGTAACTAAATACTCCAAGTCTTTAGTTACTTAATGTCCTAGGTTGGTGACTGAACACATTAAATAAGGAACAAATATTCCTTGTCTAACTGTCATCCAATAGTCATGGGCCCCTACTTTTGATTTCACTCAATTAACCTCAACATGCATTTAATGGTCACTCCCATGCACACAATCTCTTCCTTAAATGTCTAATGAAAAGACTCTTGAACGTTTGATGTGCTGTCGTTGTATGGTATATTTAAGATGATTCAAGTTTTAAATTTATATTTTGCCGACTAAACCAAAAACAACAATTTAACAGGTAGTGTACCCGATCGGTAGTAGTTTCGTGGTAAGTAGGATGTCGAACACTTGAAGCGAGGTTAAATCTATCAATTTAATTAATATCTTAGTTATCTAATCTATGTTAATTCTATTCTATTTTAAACCTAAGTTAAACCTATGTCTGTCTAAATCATAATTCTAACGGGAAAAGGGGGGTTTCAGCCTGAGAGACTGGCATGGTTTGGTTGGTGTCTATAATTAATTCAAGGCACTTTTACCCACGTAAGCTAATTAACAAAAGATGAAAGATCGGCCGAACCTTATATAAGAAAACTGTATTAACCATTATTAATCTGATTAGAACGTTGGTTTGTTTATTTAGTGCAATGATTTCTTCTCTCGAGGTGGCATATCATTCTTAAGACTTAGGCGTTACATCATCCTAAGACCTAGACACAATAATTCTATCACAATTAAAGCATCTGCATAAAGCATCCTTATTGCTGGATTATCAATCTATCCTTAGGGATTTATTAAAGCAATGGATGATCTGTTTAAAACGTAGCTCAAAGGAGGGACTTACCCACTTACCGCTTAATGGCAATTTATACAATCAGTAGTTACTTTTCCAAATATCCAATGGAATTCAGAACGTTATACTTGGTTGAATTATCTAGGTCACCTGCTAGTCAACACGATCAATAAAACCCTTGGGCAATATCAATTAACTAGTTAACGCCGAAGCGTATCCTAGACACAGACTTAGAAGGACAATATTTGTGTAACTATGATTCTAGATGTATAGATTACTATATGGAGAGCTATCCCGGACTCTAGATCTGCTTGGTCCGCTTCACTAGATCCAGTTGAATGATAGGTCGCATACAAAAGCGCGTAAACAAGTATAAATTGATAAACATAAACAAGCACTCAACGATAAATCAAGAAATCAAGATAAACAAATACCAAACATTCAGATCTTCATAATAATGGCTAATACCCGAAGGTATTAGCCTTCAAACGTCATAATAAATACAAGAGCAATTATTTAGCCAAGGTAAACTAACCGAGTTAACGAATGATACCAAAAACTGAACGATTACTAAAGTATATGGAATTACACGTTGTCTCCTATGGAATTGATAGCGTTGCTCGACCTCTTCTGCTCTTTTTCTCTTCTGAAAATCAACTTTTGTGGTTTAGGTATCGAGAATATGATTTAGCACACTTAAAACTCATTTTTGAGTTTTCTATTTATAAGGTCTGGAAGTCAGTTGGATACGGCGTATCCAAGTGTTGGATACGACGTATTAGGGATTTCTTGGAGTAGGGACCACGCTTGATATCTTCCAGAATATTATATTGATTCCATATCTTGAATACGGCGTATTGATTCTCTTTGGATACGGCGTATTGATCTTTATTCCTCTATGGTCTTTGGTGAGTGCAGGCACGGATACGCCATATCTTCCTTGATGGATACGGCGTATTGGTCTTCAGAATAGTAATCTTCAAAATATCTTCATTTAAGCTCCAGAATGCGCGCCTTTTGCTAACTTTCACCAATTACTCCATAATTACTGCAATTCTCAAATATAAACGATTAAGTAACAATTCTTTGCAATAACTATACAAAATAGGTTAATAACATGGGATAAATGATGCTATAAAATAGACGTTATTTGATGTCATCAAATATCCCCCTACTTGAATCCTACTTGTCCTCAAGTAGACTTTAGAAGTTTATAAAAATGTATCCCTAAGGATATTTTCCGTTAAAGCACTTTTTCGATCTATTACAAGTACACAACCAAACACCTCACGAAATAGGAAGATGAAAACACTCAAATCACTCAACTAATCTATGTGGTAACATGTAACTAATTCGCTCAATTGCTCGGTCGTGACGAGTATTCTATCATAAGCTTGGCAAGGATACACATCTCCACCGCTAAAGCTAAGGAGTAACAAGTTTATAAAGGTAAATATGGGTTTTTATATGGAAAGGCGTACGGTTTGATCATTCTACAATCTTTCACCAGAAGTACCACTCCAACAAGGCAGCTGAAGCATACATACACACCTGGAACGCCAGGATAGACATGTGTGTTCGATCACATCCCCATTTGAATTTAACCAACGGTTAGGATGAAGAATGATATAGGGTAGGAACCTTCTAACTTTCACCAAAAGTCGTAAACCAACAAAGTACAAGACATGCATACATGACGGAATAGACATGCATGTTTGTATGAATCCCCGTTCGCGTAAAACTAACGGCTAATCATCAGGTAAGAGGGAAGTAAATTGTTGTTAAATAAAAATCAAGAAACAAATAGATTAAGACTTAAGATACAAGTTGCTAGACACTTATTTCTCGACCGTTACCATGATAAAGACATAACTATTTACAACGTATTGATCATCGATCAAAAACAACAACCTAAGTTGGCGTTCCCGTAACGGTCAACTTCCTAATCTTCCTAAAACTTTACATACTCTACAAGGCAAGTGGCGATATCTTCCACTTTGTACAATACTCTACATCGTTGATTTTTTAGACGTATCAATGAATAATCGATCCTTCATGTAATTCCTTTGGTAGTTGTGAAATGTTTATCTTCAAACTTTCTTTCTCTTTTTGTATTTTTCTCATTTTTTCGATTTTTTTTACCAAACATTTACCTTAAATCTCAGTGTAATTTCACCATCTTCACGATCATAATAATTCTGGATAATTTCTTCGATAGTTCCTTCGTCTTCGGATTCACCAATAATTGTGATGGTAATAAAATCACATGAGCTTTGACTACTAATATACATTCCCATTTGCAATGCGCAAATTTTCAACCGCACCAAAGATAGAAAATGACACAAGACTCAGGAAATACAAACTTTACACTTTATGCAACTAGCAACTGTAAATAAAACTTAATCTAACAGGATAGGTTAAGGTGTAAGGGTGTAACGAAACAAATAGTTGGTGTAAATTCCTAAAGGATTGGCTCTACGGGTTGTTCTAGTGGATCATCACTCTAAAGATGAGAGTGGAAAGGGTTTAAACGGGAGGTTAACTAACCGGTGTAGTTAGTTAATAAGCAACATGTATAGGCTATTTGGGTGTAATCCTAAAATTTACCAATTTTGTAACACGCCCAAATTGGATCACAGCGGAATATGGGTTTGAGGGTGGTACATCATAAATCAATAGCACAAGATATATTTAAGAATGACCATTAAAAGCCGTTTAATACCGGTACATTAGATTTAGTAAATTGTTTATTACAAAAGCCCAAAGCTTCACATGTTTACTTGTTCAAAATACAAAGATTCTAGCCCATAACAATTATACAAAATGTAATGCGACCAAATCTTTAATGCATGACATCCAAAACATAACCACCAATGTATCCCTTGTACCTCGCCTTATTGACCTCCTAAAAACATTGCTTAAAACATCAACAATAATGTCGGTGAATTCATAGGTTTGTAAAATGTATAATGTAGGACCACAAGATTTCCTCATGATAATGCAACAGATGCAAACATCATAAAATGTAATTACGTTTTCCTAAGCTTATGACACTGAAGCTCGACATGTATGAAATGCAATATAAATTGCCAACATTGCCCATGATGATGTTCTAACCCACAACATCCTATGTCCGACATGGTATACGTTCGTTTATCCAGTGATAGCTAATCACCCGAACGGGGATGTCAATCTTAAATAGATCCATTTATAACATTCGCACTCACAATAGTAATTGATAGTTCATGATAATAGGCTCAGATAGGTTATCTCTACTTAGGCAAACACGTAATCATGTTAAAATGTACACTTGCGTCTAATTTTAAAAGATGCATATGTTTCTCACCCCAAAACTTGTAAATCATTATAAATGTAAAACGTAGGGCTATGAACTCACCTCGAGTTAGTGAATTGATAATGTAAATCACTAACAGAAAATGCGTCATGAATACGCCCGAATGCAACCTAATTAATTATAAGTCGTATGAGTACTAAGTACTTTGAATAATTAAGCACGTATATAATTCTATATAGCTACATCACTATCTAATTGTATTTGAGAAATATTATTTATAAAGTAAAAATGTTTATAAATATTACGTTAGTAAAAATGGCGTAACTTTCGCGTTTTAAGTCCGTTTAGTATGTTTCTTATGTCCCCGCTTTCGTATAAAGACGAGTTATCAAAATATCTACATTTTTGTATTTTCAACTCCCTGGCAAAAAAATATTTTTTATAAAATAATTTTTATAAAAGTATTTATTAGTGTAAACATGAAAAATCCATAACTCCTTCGTTATTGATCAAAAAATTATGATTCTTAAGGTTTTGGAATCCTAAAAATATGTACATTTTATGAAAAATACTTAATCATTTATATCAAACCAGGAAAATATTAAGTTTTTATAAACTTATTTTTATAAAAGCTTTTATTTATTGTAAACTTGTAAATGGCGTATCTTCTTCGTTATAGCTCGGATTTTCAAGTTTCTTATAGATTCGGAATCGTCATGAGATGTAGTTTTTTATAAAAATATAAAGTGAATACTTTATTTTCGTGGTTCAAACAGTAGGTTTTGATTTTTTTGTTAAAAAGTGTTAAAACATGTTTTTATAACTTTTTAGTTTAGTAACTTTGTTACAAGTCCATTACAACACTTAAATCCCTATGTCTTGCATACTTAGGGTCCTTAGTCCATCATTTGTCCAAATATTGTCCATGATAATAATATTAACCAGTCTACATATCCATTTGTTCATGATCTTTTATAAGTACACTTTTTAGGTAACTAGTTTATATATACTTTTTATAAACCAAACCATACTTGTACAATACTTATACTTCCATTCGAACATGGTATTAACATCAATATAACATATGAACAAGTGTATCAAACCATGATCAAAAGTAAAAATCTATTTTTCAAGTAAATAGGTTTTCTAGATGGTAATTTAACTATATAAACATCATATATGCATAAAATCACAAATGTAAAGAGATTAAAGGTTTTAGATGGCCTTAATATGAAGTAGGATGATGAACAATATGATCTAAACCCTAGTTTAGATGATAAACCCAAGCTTCCAATACTTATAAATCCCCAGTTTCAAACTAGAAACCTTAGTCTTCTTCCTTATGCAAAACCCTTGAAATCACTTAACCAAGACTTCAAACATTCTTGTAATACCTTAGATATGATGTAAGATCACATGGAATACTTGAAAAATCAAAAACTATAAATGTACATGGTCTTTGATTTTGAGCCATGGCCTAGAGAGCATAAGGGAGGGTTTTTGTGTTGATTTTGCTAGTAAAATGAAGTAGTGAAGTTCACTTGCATTAGTCTTATATTTATAGCATACATATCTGGCAAACTTAACCATGGTTAGATGTTTAAATGACCATTGTCTAAGACACTCAAAAGGGGGGGAGGGGAGTGGGCTCTTACAAGACTTGATGTGTGTAAGAACTAGTTGCTAGGAGATTACTTGAACTTTGTTTAATAAATAGTAAGTTTAGAAGCAAGTTGTAGATATTTTCCTTTGTGTTTTTCTATCTATATAACCGAATATGTATGAATATATATGTTAATATATATATTTTTTTTGATATTGGGTATATTTGTGGGTATTTGGTTGAGTATAGATAGGTATTGGTGCTTCCGGGTATGCCTAAATGTATGTATTTAATTATGAAACGTAAACACTTTATGTAACCAATAAAAATA
This sequence comes from Tanacetum coccineum, assembly GCA_026074375.1. Lineage (NCBI taxonomy): Eukaryota > Viridiplantae > Streptophyta > Magnoliopsida > Asterales > Asteraceae > Tanacetum > Tanacetum coccineum. The sequence continues at coordinate 18,813 of BQNB010027626.1, forward strand.
AAATGTGCAAAGTTTAATAATTATCCTCCAAATAATTATCTAACACTTGCTTGACATAAACATTTAATCGTTTGATGCCCGTTTACGTTGAATAAATTTTTTTAGCTTACGCGATTTAACTTAACGTTTCAATTTAAAAGCAAACGCGTACAATACTAAAAATAAATAGTGAATTATATAACGACGTACAATGAACCTAAAACACGGGGTGTTATAGTCTTCCCCTGTTAAATGAGCCTTGTCCTTAAGGCTTAAGATGCGACACTTGATGATAGTATAGTCTTTGTGAAGAGGTGTGGATACTTCTTCCGGAATTGGTCTTCACGTTCCCATGTAAACTCAGGACCTCTCCTAGAGTTCCTTCGAACCTTGACAATTGGGACACGGCTTTGCCTCAACCGTTTGACTTCACGATCCATGATCTCTATTGGTTCCTCAACAAAATGAATCTTGTCATCAATGTGGAGTCCATCTAACGGAACAACTGATGGTTCGTCGACATAGCACTTCTTCAAGTTGGATACATGAAATGTATTGTGAACCCTGCTTAACTCCTGAGGAAGCTCAAGCTTGTAAGCAATGGCTCTAACTTTTTCCAACAGCTTGAAAGGTCCAACATATCTAGGGTTTAACTTCCCCCGTTTTCCAAAATGTACTACTCCTTTCCAAGATGAAACTTTAAGCATAACTTTATCTCCAACCTGAAATTCCATCGGCTTACGCTTTAAATCGGCGTAACTCTTTTGTCGATCACGAGCAGCTTGCATTCTCTGCTTGATCTAAATGACCTTTTGGGTTGTTTCTTACACTATTTCTGGACCAGTGAGTTGAACTTCTCCAACCTCAGCCCAACAAACAAGTGAATGACATTTTGACCGTAAAGTGCTTCAAATGGTGCAGCCTTGATGCTAGCGTGATAACTATTGTTATATGAAAACTCAACTAATGGCAAATGGTTAACCCAAACCTTTCCAAAGTCGATCACACAAGAACGCAACATATCCTCGAGAGTCTGAATAGTCCTCTCGCTTTGTTCGCCAGTTTGTGGATGATATGCAGTACTCATATCTAAATTCGTACCCAAGGCCTTCTGAAGTGACCTCCAAAAATTTGATGCGAACCTAGGGGCACGATCATAAATGATCGAGACAAGTATTCCATGCCTTGTGACTACATCTTTTAGGTACATTCTTGCCAACTTTTCCATGGGATTAGTTTCCCTTATTGATACAAAGATTGCTGATTTAGTGAGTTAGTCAACAATCACCCAAATGGTGTCATAACCTTGTGATGACTTAGGAAGCTTTGTGATAATATCCATAGTGATATTATCCCACTTCCATTGAGGTATCTCAGGTTGCACCAACAATCCTGATGGCCTTTGGTGTTCAGCTTTAACCTTAGCACACGTCAAACATTTGCTAACATAGGTGGCGATGTCGGCCTTCATATTGGGCCACCAATATAGTTTCTTCATGTCCTAATACATCTTGTCAGAACCCGGATGGATATAATATATAGACTTGTAGGACTCATGCATAATCACAGTCCTCAGATCGCCATAGCAGGGTAACCAACTCCTGCCATTAAAGCATAGTGTTCCATCTGCACAGGGTTCCAACTTTTCCATTTAAGCATAGAGTTCCATTACACGCTGCGAGGTTCTCTTTTTCGTTTAAGTTTCTCTTAGATCATTGAATTTTAATCTAAATACCTCCAACATCTTCGTTCTTGATGTTCTCTGGTTTTCGTACTTCAGTTTGAGCATTCAAGATTTATTTAGGAAGATCCAAGCCAATAGTCATCGCTAAGGCTCGAACCCTTAATGGTTTAATTCGTTCTTTCCTGCTCAACGCGTCAACAACCACATTTACTTTTCCCGGGTGATAATAAATCTCACAGTCGTAATCACTGAGCAAATCTAACCAACGACGTTGTCTCATGTTTAGCTCTTTCTGATTAAGAATGTGTTGTAAACTCTTGTGATTAGTGAACACCGTACATTTGGTTCCATACAGATAGTGTCTCCAGATCTTGAGAACGAACACTACAGCTCCAAGTTCCAAATCATGAGCCGTATAGTTCTTCTCATGAATTTTTAATTGGCGTGATGCATAAGCAATCACCTTCTCTCGTTGCATCAACACATCGCCCAAACCTTTGATCGAAGCATTGCAATATGAGATAAAGTCTTCGCTTCCTTCAGGTAAGGTCAGAATTGGTGCACTACACAACTTCTGCTTAATTAGTTGAAATGCTGCTTCTTCTCTGTCGCCCCAATCAAACTTGACTCCTTTTTGAGTAAGCTTGGTCATTGATTTGGCTATCTTCGAAAATCCTTCAATAAATCTTCGGTAATACCCAACAGGACTTAAAAATTGATGAATCTCCGTTGGTGACTAAGGAGATGCCTAATATTTAATGGATTTGATCTTGGCGGGGTCCACGTGAATGCCTTGACTATCAATCACGTGACCGAGAAATTGTACCTTGGGAATCCTGAATTCACATTTAGAAAACTTAGCATACAATTCCTCCTTTTTAAGTAATTCTAAGATTAACTTAAGGTGCTCTTCATGTCCCTTCTTGTTCTTTGAGTAGATGAGGATATCGTCAATAAAGACGATCACAAATTTATCCAAATATGGCTTGCACACGCAGTTCATGAGATCCATAATATCACCGGTGCATTCGTCAAGCCAACGGGCATAACTTGGAACTCGTAATGACCATACCGTGTTCGGAATGCCGTCTTCAGAATATCTTCCTCTCTCACTCGAAGTTGATGATAACCAGATCACAGGTCTATCTTGGAATAAACACTGGATCCTTATAGTTGGTCAAATAAATCATCGATCCTTAGGAATAGATAACGAGTCTTCACCGTCGGCTTGTTTAATTCTTGATAGTCAATGCACATTCGAAACGATCCATCCTTCTTCTTGACAAACAAGACTGGTGCTCCCCAGGGTGAGGAACTAGGTCTTATGAAGCCTTTGTTAGATAGTTCTCTCAGTTGCTCCGACATGTCTTTCATTTTGGATGGGGCTAACCGATAAGGCACCCGTGCTACAGGTGTAGCACCAGGTACTAAATCGATTCGAAACTTCGCGGTGAAATGGCCGACAAGTCTTCAGGAAATACCTCGGGAAAATCCTGAACGATTGGTATGTCCTCAAGTCGCTTCTCCTTCGACTTGTCTTCGGTGTCCTTCGTAGTAACATGTACCAAAAAGATAGGAAATCCATTCAGCAGACACTTCTGGGTTTTAGTGCACGAGATGATGTTCAAACGGGTCTCGTTTCCCCGATTGCTTCTGTCACCATGAATAATCAACGTCTCATTTCCAAATAGAACACAAACGATCTTCTGGTCACAAACAATGATAGCATGGTACTTAGCCTACCAGTCCATGCCGATTATAACGTCAAAACTACCAAGTTCTACGGGCATTAGGTCTATGTGAATGGGTGATTTAAGAGGTTTAATGTATAACCCTGAATGATAGTGTTTAACCCAATTATTCTCCCATCAGCTAGTTCAACATCGTAAAAATGGTCTAATACAGTGGGTGTGATATCAATTTGGGAGCTAAATGTAGCAGACACAAAACTCCTATCGGCACCTGTATCAAATAGGATAGAAGCATAGCTGTTGTTTAGAAAGAACGTATCTGTAACGACGTTAGAGTCTGGGTTTGTCCCCGCATTGCCCACCACATACACTTTTGCTAGAGCATTTCCACTTCTAAGTGGGTTGCCTTTGTTGTTGTTCTTTAGTTTTGGACACTCCTTCTAGAAATGTCCCTGGGCTCCACACTCATAGCAAGTAGGTTTTTGACCTGCCCCAATGCCTCTTTGGTTGTTAGCAGTATTGGCATTTGCAGTACCCCCACAGTCACAGGCCAGATGGCCAACTCGGTTGCACTTGTGGCATTTAGGAGCACATGGACCGTCATGGTGATAATTGCATTTGGGACACAGAGGTTTAGATCCTCTGTAAGGCTTCTTCTTACCAGATCCTGCAGTATATGCCCGTGCCACATTATGCCGTTTGGGAGGCTGCTGCTGGTTTTGATTGTTTCGGGAAGTATCATCAAACTTCCTCTTGTTCTTAGCCTGACGTTCAGCAAAGGTGCTGATATTCTTGTCCATCAGTTCGGTTTCAAATTCAATTGTATCCTACATGGTTTTCGGGTTTGATGCCATAACACTTCTGTGAATCATGTCGGGCAAACCACCAACATATTTCTCAATCTTATCAGACTCTTCAAGAAACATCCTAACACACCTTAATACCATTTCTTAGAAACATTGATTGTAGCCTATCACATCGGTACCCTTTACTTTTAGAATCCACAACTCGACCTCGAGCTTCTTAATCTTGCCCCTCGGGCAGTACTTGTTAGTTATCTTCTTTTTTTAAGTCTGTCCAAGTCATTGCATATGCAACGTGATGACCAACAGTCCTAATGTGTGAGTTCCACCACGTTAAAGCAATTCCAAGAAGAGTACATATGGCAAACTTGATTTGGTTTTCCATAGTGCAGTTGCTTATGCGGAACACAGTTTCCATCCTTTCAAACCATTGAGTCAACTCGATGACTCCTTCCGTGCATTTGAAATATAAGGGTTGGCATTTCATGAAGTCTTGGTAAGTGCACTCTCAAGCAACGCGTTCAGTCCTTCTGACACCCGTTCCCGAATTATGGTTGTCATCGCCATTCATGCTTCTGTCAGTATCGCGTGCTGCTGATGCGGCAGCAACGCCTTGGTCGATCAATGCCTTGAGCTGGGCATTAGTGACAGATGTGGTGGTGGTTGTTTTTGTGGCTCGTGTTGATCTTGTGGCTCTTTTTGGTGCCATTTTCCTTAAATCACTAGAAAATATAATACCTGTTAGATTTCATAAAATCATAACCATGACATGACATATGCACAATAAATAAAGTGAGATCACATCACATTGTGAAATACACAACTGAATTGAAATTAACAATGATGTAGCTAAATAAAAATTCATTCATAATAAGTTCGATTACAGACATGACATAATACATCCCTTCCATATATAATCTGGAAACATACATTGCCGATTCAGATACAAAATGATCACTACGATTAGGTTACAAAATGAAAATAACAACCTAAAGCCTTACTAGCTGGGAGTTACCCGTAATACTTAGTAGGCTATACAACATAGCTAAGACATAACAAATCTAAGAACTACTACCAGCCTCCTCCGGTACCTTGGCCTGTGTTGGACCTCTAGCGAGTCCCTACTGTCCCTGAAGTGCAATTACATGTGTCTGCAGTAAACTCACAAGTCTTAGTGTCTCCACAAGCTATGCCTGTCTGGTCCGGTATGCGGCTCGCAAAGCTGTAATCTCTGACTGATGCGCTAAGACTGTAGTCCTCAGTGCTCTCTCCTTAGAATAGGCGATGTCACTAGCATCTATCGACCGTACCCAAGCCTCACAAGAAAGTCTAGCCTCTCTCTCCATAAGTGAAGCAGTGCGAGCATGAGCACGTCTATCTCTATACAGCATGTTGAGCTGACCGCTCATTAATAACTTGTCATCCTAAGCATCATCCAGTCTCCAATATATCTCATCAGTGTCTTGTCTGACAGTAGTGACAAAATTGGTCATCCGTCGACCCAACTCTGTGTTATCAGTCACTGGTGCCCCTGGCATGCTCGCAAGCATCTCATCCTAAGTGTTTGTAATCCCAAAACCCACATCTCTCTTTGGGTCTCTCCTAATCTCATCATCCAAAGTAGCAACAAATCCATAGTCTGCTCTAAAACCTCCAGTCGGTCTAGCAGCAGGAACAGATGAGCTCTCTCTGACCTCGTACCTAGGACCAAGAGCAATACATAACCTCTTTCGAGGTGGTAAACAAACCTCGGGTCTGTCCGCTCTATGGTCATAGAGGGTAGCAGCAAAGGTGGTGATGATGTAGGTGCTGGTATAGGTAGGAGTGGTGGTGTCCCTGATGGTGGTGTCTCTGATGGTGGTGCATCTGATCTGGTGCAGAAGAGTATGATAGGTGGTGGTAATGGCAGTGAATGAGAAGTAGATGGTGCCTCGGCTCTTAGCCGGATCATAGCAGCTCGATATCCTAATGGATGAGTAGGACTAGCAGGTGGTGGTGGTGATACTGGGAGGGGTGGAGATGGTATATGTGGTAGTGGAGAAGATAATGGTGTAAGTGGAGATGGTGGCGGAGTACGTATAGCAAGAAATCTGTCAACATCTGCCTCAGACCAAAATGGTGTAGGTGCTTGAGCGGGGATAGATATCCTAGCCATAACACGATGTACATGTGGTGGGACAGAGTTGGCCAGAGCTAGGTTCTCCTCCTCCTCGTCCTCTTCCTCCTCAACATCCTCATCATCATCCTCGTCATCATCAGATGACTCATCATCATCATTGTCATCGTCTCTTCCGTCGGTAGGATAATCAGCGGGGTCCTCCTCAGAATCCTCCTCAGGATCGGACTCAGGAATATAACCTGGTGAATCAGCAGTGGGTGAGACAGCAGCAGGCAGTGGCTGATCCTCAGCTGGTAACACCTCATCCTCTGGTGGCATAAACTCTGGGTATACACGCTCTGGAACAAAATATGGTGAAGGTGGTGCCTGAAAAGCGGCCACCACGTATGCATATGGGTCCTCTGGCAGCACGGGTGGTCCATCGACTCCTGGCGACCCAATATCTGACGAATCCGCAAATGGACTGGATACCTCTGTGTAAGTGACCATGGAATCCTCTGAATCTGACATGACAAAATCTGAAAATCAAAAGTAGCTTATATAAGTATTAATATAAGACTCTTATAGTAATGTAATATACATAGTATATTATAACATGTATATCAATCATGAATGCATCTAGTCTAACCAACTAATGCAACAACTAGTGTATGTATGTCCCGTGAAAATCCCTTTGTATGAATGCAATGTTTGAAAATGGTTATAGTCCAACAAAAACATTTGACTAGGTTCTCTATAACCTTGGCTCTTGATACCAATGTGTAACACCCCCAAATTGGATCGCAGTGGAATATGGGTTTGAGGGTGGTACATCATAAATCAATAGCACAAGATATATTTAAGAACGACCATTAAAAGTCGTTTAAAACTGATACATTGGATTTAGTAAATTGTTTGTTACAAAAGCCCGAAGCTTCACATGTTTACTTGTTCAAAATACAAAGATTCTAGCCCATAATAATTATACAAAATGTAATGCGACCAAATCTTTAATGTATGACATCCCATAACCACCAATGTATCCCTTGTACCTCGCCTTATTGACCTCCTAAAAAAGATTGCTTAAAACGTCAACAATAATTTTGGTGAATTCATAGGTTTGTAAAATGTATAATGTAGGACCGCAAGATTTCCCCATGATAATGCAACAGATGCAAACATCATAAAATGTAATTACGTTTTCCTAAGCTCATGACACTGAAGCTCGACATGTATGAAATGCAATATAAATTGCCAACATTGCCCGTGATGACGTTCTAACCTGCAACATCCTATGTTTGACATGGTATACGTTTGTTTATCCAGTGATAGCTAATCACCCGAACGGGGATGTCAATCACAAATAGATCTATTTATAACATTCGCGCTCACAATATTAATTGACAGTTCATGATAATAGGCTCAGATGGGTTATCGCTACTTAGGCAAACACGTAATCATGTTAAAATGTACACTTGCGTCCAATTTTAAAACATGCATATGTTTCTCAACCCAAAACTTGTAAATCATTACAAATGTAAAACGTGGGGCTATGAACTCACCTCGAGTGAGTGAATCGATAATGTAAATCACTAACAGAAAATGTGTCACGAATACGCCCAAATTCAACCTAATTAATTATAGGTCATATGAGTACTAAGTACTTTGAATAACTAAGCACGTATATAATTCTTTATAGCTACATCACCATCTAATTGTATTTGAGAAATAATATTTATAAAGTAAAAAATGCTTATAAATATTACGTTAGTAAAAATGGCGTAACTTTCACGTTTTAAGTCCGTTTCTTATGTCCCCGCTTTCGTATTAAGACGAGTTATCAAAATATGTACATTTTTGTATTTTCAACCCCCTGGTAAAAAATTTATTTTTATAAAAGTATTTATTAGAGTAAACATAAAAAAATCCATAACTCCTTCGTTATTGATCAAAAAATTATGATTCTTAAGGTTTTGGAATCCTAAAAATATGTACTCATTATGAAAATAATTCAATCATTTATATCAGACCTGGAAAATATTACGTTTTTATAAAATTATTTTTATAAAAGCTTTTATTTATTGTAAACTTGTAAATGGTGTATCTTCTTAGTTATAGCTCGGATTTTCAAGTTTCTTATAGATTCGGAATCGTCATGAGATGTAGTATCTTATAAAAATATAAAATAAATACTTTATTTTCGTGGTTCAAACAGTAGGTTTTGATTTTTTTGTTAAAAAGTGTTTAAAACTTGTTTTTATAACTTTTTAGTTTAGTAACTTTGTTACAAGTCCATTACAACACTTAACTCCCTATGTCTTACATACTTAGGGTCCTTAGTCCATCATTTGTCCAAATATTGTCCATGATAATAAGATTAACAAGTCTACATACCCATTTGTTCATGATCTTTAATAAGTACACTTTTTAGGTAACTAGTTTATATATACTTTTTATAAACCAAACCATACTTGTACAATACTTATACTTCCATTCCAACATGGTATTAACATCAATATAACATATGAACAAGTGTATCAAACCATGATCAAAAGTAAAAATCCATTTTTCAAGTAAATAAGTTTCCTAGATGGTGATTTAACTATATAAACATCATATATGCATAAAATCACAAATGTAAAGAGATTAAGGGTTTTAGATGACCTTAATATGAAGTAGGATGATGAACAATATGATCTAAACCCTAGTTTAGATGATAAACCCAAGCTTCCAATACTTATAAAACCCTAGTTTCAAACTAGAAACCCTAGTCTTCTTCCTTATGCAAAACCCTTGAAATCACTTAACCAAGCCTTCAAACCTTCTTGTAATACCTTAGATATGATGTAAGATCACTTGGAATACTTGAAAAATCAAAAACTACAAATGTATATGGTCTTTGATTTTGAGTCGTGGCCTAGAGAGCACAAGGGAGGGTTTTTGTGTTGATTTTGCTAGTAAAATGAAGTAGTGAAGTTCACTTGCATTAGTCTTGTATTTATAGCATAAATATCTAGCTAACTTAACCATGGTTAGATGTTTGAATGACCATTGTGTAAGACACTCAAGAGGGGGGGAGTGGGCTCTTACAAGACTTGATGTGTGTAAGAACTAGTTGCTAGGAGATTACTTGAACTTTGTTTAATAAATGGTAAGTTTAGAAGCAAGTTGTAGATATTTTCCTTTGTGTTTTTCTAACTATATAACCGGATATGTATGCATATTTATGTTAATATATATAATTTTTGGATATTGGGTATATTTGTGGGTATTTGGTTGAGTATAGATAGGTATTGGTGCTTTCGGGTATGCCTAAACATATTTAATTGCGAAACGTAAACACTTTATGTAACCAATAAAAATAAAATTTCCAAAGTTTAATAATTATCCTCCAAATAATTATCTAACACTTGCTTGACGTAAACATTTAATTGTTTGATGCCCGTTTACGTTGAATGAAAATCTTTAGCTTACGCGATTTAACTTAATGATTTTAATTTAAAAGCAAACGCGTACAATACTAAAAATAAATAGTGAATTCTATAACAACGTACAACGACCCTAAAACTCGGAGTGTTATAAATTTAAACAAGTTACTCCATCTAAATCCATAGTACTTATCATTGCGGTCTCGAGTGATATACCAAGCCAAGTTCTAAATTCTACAACATCACCGGCACACTTATATTTTGTGGAATTTGGGTAAACATTTGGAAACGGAATGGTTAAATCCTCTTAATATCTAACAAGGGTTATTGTGTGCGGGTTAAGTATCAAATAATTTCACAAAAGTATGCTTGAATTTTTTTTAAATTTAAGCATACTTTAAGCATTTTAGTGTGAAAATTAGGACAAGTGAACATTCTAATTCTATCCCCCTACTTGAATAATAAAACATCCTCGTTGTATATGTAAAACATTAAATACGGGAATTTAAAAAGAATTAGAATGAGAAAGTCCTCTGATATTTGCTCGGTAGATTCTCTAAGTTGCGTTTATAAGCAAGATTGCGTGCTGAAAAAGCATATGAATCCTAGCAGGAACAACACACACATAGAATTCCAGAAAATATGCATTCTACCAACTTCGTTGATATTTATTTCTTGAGGTCCTGTATAAAATATAGGAAGAACAAGTGCATTCCTATCTTGGTACCTACGGTTAATTTAAACTAAACTAAACAAACTAATTACGGGTCAGACTGGTGGATACTGTGACAATTGAGATTTGAGCAGGTTAGTTTATACCATTAGAAATGGCTAAGAGTTCATTTTATGTGTTTAAGTGTGTGCTATGTGATTGTATGTGTGCTAAGTGAGTTAAGTATGTGCATGATATCATTTTGAGGTGTATGGACATCTTATTTTGAGTATGTTTATGTTGGATTACGAGTATTCTATTTGTTCACGTTTAGTGATAAAGGAAAGGAATGGTGTATTGCATGTAATGCTACGTCAATAGTTGGATGATTTAGTGATAAGCGTTTATGAGAATTGTGGCATTTTCGAAATGAAATAAATGAATGAAATATAGAAGTTTGTGGCAAACTTTCTAAAAATAGAAAGTGGTTTGGTGAAATGAAAGTTATTTTTAGAAAGGTTAGTAAGTAGCGTTTAAGTAAAAAGGTTTAATCAAATTATCTTAGGTTTTTATAAAAACTTAAGGTAATAACGTAAATTAGTTAATTAATAATTTTAAAAATATATATATAAAAAATATATATTATTATTAAGGGTGCGTCCGGTTTAGGGTTAAAAGAAAAAATATATTTTTTAGACTTATTTGAGTTGGGCTAGGACTTCAAAGAAATAGTTATATAATCAACTTGGCCCATTTCTTTTCTATTCTTCTTGTTTCCATGAACTTGCGTCCCCAAAACCCTAAGGAAGACAAAAATTTTGATCAAGAAATCTAGGTGTTAGATCGTGTTAATTCAAGAAAGATCATTAGGTATGTTCTTCTTCCTTGTTTATTCTTTTAATTCATGTAACATCATTTATGATGGATCTACAGTAGTTAAGTTTCATATGTATATGGAGAAACCCTAGAAGGATACCTTCTTATTTTATGTCTAAGTATGGTTAATAAGTCCAAACTTTTTAGTGTGCAATCAGATCCGGATTGAGACTGTTTTGAAGTTTAATTTTCTTAGGAGTACTTGTGCATGTAAATGGATTTTGTAAATCTAAAGGTAGTTAATATACTCATAAATGAGCATGGGTGATTTCTGGTATGAATTATAAGGGTCATTAAGTAAGGGTTGGAGTACGTAAAGTCATGATAAAATTCTGCAATTTAGAGTTAATTATAAGTAACTAGTGGAAGGAGTTAATGAAATGGTTAAGTTTGGGCATGGTGTCGGGGTGACCCATGATGGTTAATTAAACCCTTAGACATCCATCATATGACGAAATTGCAATTCTAATCAACGACGTGTCTCATGTTCCTCCTTTTGATCAAGAATTGATTAAACTCTTGTGATCTATACACCGTACACTTTGGTTCTATACAGATAGTGGTTCTCTAGATTATTAAAGCAAAACTACTACCCCATGTTCCAAATCATGAGTCCATTTTAGTTCTTTCTCATGAATCTTCAATGGCTGATGCAATAAGCAATCACCTTCTCTCTTTGCATCAACACAGTGCCCAAACCTTTGATCGAAGCATCGCAGTATACGATAAAATCTTCGCATACTTCAGGTAAAGCCGGAATTGGTGCACTACACAACTTATGCTTCAACAGTTGAAACGCTGCTTCTTGTTTGTCGCCCCAAACGAACATGACCTTCTTCTGAGTAAGCTTCGTCATTGGCTTGGCGATCTTCGAAAATCCTTCGATGAATCTTCGATAATACCCAACAAGACCTAAAAATTGCCGAATCTCCGTTGGCATTTTAGGAGATGCCCAATCTTTAATGGATTCGATCTTGGCGGGATCCAGTAAATGACTTGGCTATCAATCACGTGGCAAATAAATTATACCTTGGGAAGCCAAAATTCGCATTTAGAGAATTTAGCGTATAACTACAGCTCCTCTTTCTTAAGCAATTCTAGAATTGCCTTAAGATGTTCTTCGTGTTCCTTATTGTTCTTGGAGTAGATGAGAATATCTTCGATAAAGACGATTACAGATTTATCCAAAAATGTGTTGCACATGCGGTTCATGAGATCCATAAATACCGCTGGTGCGTTCGTCAAGCCAAATGGCATAACTTAAAACTCATAATGACCATATCGAGTTCTGAATACCGTCTTTAGAATATCTTCTTCAAGTAACGAAGGCTGTGTGATAAGTATTGATCGCAAGTCCCATCTAAGAATAAACACTAGGATGTCCATGTATTGATCATGATATGTGTGAAAACACATATCCATTTTATATCAAAAATGGCCATAAAAAGACAAAATTATGCTTTAAATGCTTGAATATTGCTTGTTTTGTCTTTGTGATTGTGTAGGTACGGATATTGCAAAAATCTCAAGAAAACGGTCAAAACCGGACAATCACGGACACGGGAACGGAATTGAGTATGCAAAAGCCGGGAGAATGCTATCAAAGGTCAACAAAAGTCAACTCATGGTCAACAGTGGTCAACCACAAAAAGACAAAACCTAAAATTCCCAAATCAGTCCCTCAAAGAAAACCAAATTGCAAAAATAGTCCCTAAACCCTAACGGTGTTAACTCTTTAATTTATAAAGAGTTAACACCCGTTAACCCTTATAACAACTCCACATAAACTGGCCCAATACCCTTTTGTTATCCCGATCCCAAACACACTCTTGGCCCAAACCCTTTATATAAAAATTACCCGGGTCAAAACCAAAGTCAAACTTCCCCTTTTATAAAAGTAAAAATGCGGGAAAAACTGCTGTTACTGTTCATCGTCGTCTCCAATATTTACCTGCGTCAAAACAAAGGGTAAATTCAAATTGGCTACGTGACTAGTTAATTCAAGTGACAAACAATGATATGGCAGAGAAAAACGTTATAAGAGCCTCTTATTGGTCAATCCCCACAAAGGGAATGCTACGTGGATTGTGAGAAAACACACAAGGATGCAAGATTTTACACTAAATCACATGGAAAAGAAGCACAAGTGTCACATCACGGATTGCCACGATGGCAATCCGTGTGATCATCAAGTTAATCCAAGGGCCAAGATTAGAGTACCAATGATTGAAAGGAATGAATGGACGAGATTAAGAGGAGCATATAACTGAATCAGGACCTAGAAGCTTCTCATCACAGCTATAAATACGAGCTCACTCCTCACATAGATCCATCTTTTCTTTTCCTGTATTTTTTTTAGTTAAAAAAGCTTTTGTAATTTTCAGTTAAAATGTTTTAGTTTAATGTTTGTTTAATGTAATTTCCGATTTCAATTTTGTAAGCAGTTTTTCATTAAGAGAATTTGAATTTTATCTACTTTTCTAAAGCTCGCTTTTACTCAAACTGTGTCTAATAAGCTAGTAATTTTACATAAGCTTCTCATAAGCTCAGATCAAGCTCTTTGTAACGACCCACTCCGGAATGGAGGCCGAAACGTCATAATCATGGTGTCATATCAAAGCATAATAAAGGCATAAAGTCATAAATGATAACAAAGAAACAAGTGAAAGCGGAAATCAAACATCGCTCCAATTTGAATCAACATGAATAACGTAAAAGAAGTCTAAAGGACGAAACATGTGTCCAAGATAGTATAGCACATCAAAATGTCTGCGATAAAAAGAAAGGAAGCTAAATGGGTCACTTCCTAAGCACACACTCTCTCATGCCCAATCTCCCTCTAGATACCTGCCGTATAAGAAAGAGAAAGAAATACTGCTGAGCAAAATGCTCAGTGAACGTATTATAATAACAATGATAATTAATAAGTATGAATCCTGGGATAAATAAGTATAAAGCAACCAGCGGAAAGATCATGAGTGTCATGAGGAAACCTGGACATTACATCATGAATGAATAGGGAAATAAACATGTCAAACATGGTAACGAGAAGTCAAAAAATGTCCATGGAGAGAATCATGGATATTATAAACCATAAATAATTAAGGAATGCCCACGAGCTCATATAATCATACATGTCATAATAGTAATGTCGTGAATACATGCATATAATAGAAGGGCTGCCTCAACATGTAATAGAGGGGTGACCTCTTATAATAATATGGGTGGAGGGATCAGCTCCAATGTGATGGATGTAGAGCACACACCAACCAATCACCAAGAACGTGTACACAGTAAACTAGGATGCACCCATACGCCCCAGAATAATAATGGCCAAACCATAAAACTAATCAGGTAACTAAAAAGGGACTGCCAGCGTGACAATCACTCCACGCGAAAGAGTCATATGACATAGAGCCTCATGTGTCACGGCAAGGTACCTACATGACTAGATGAAAGTCATGTCAATCAAGGTCATGCATATATATAGCTCGGGTCTAATAAGAATAAGTCATGAATCAAACAAGTAAAGGATAATGGCAAAAGACATAAAAATGGGGAAGCAAAGCAGTCAGGGGAGAAACATGAAAAGAAAGAATGACCTTACTGAAAGGACTGAATATCCGTACCATATGTCCAGCAGTAACGAAAGAGATGGATAAGAAGAGGGAAGCGTACTCCTGCTTAATGCTATCTCATGATTAAAGGGCATATATCAGTTACTTGTTCATGATTAAGTTACTTTCCCTTTTAGTACTTTCTATTTTTTAGCAACCTTTCTATTTTTAGTAACTTTCTATAATTAGCATGATTCCTTGTTAGTATTTCATGATTAACTATTCCATGATAATATTTTCATGATTAGTATTCCTTTGTTATAAGGGTACTTTCCAAAATAGCAGCTTCTAATCAAATTAAGTTTCCAAAATAGACTTTTCCTTAATTAACTTCCATGAATGATGACTTTCCAGATTTAATAAGTTTTTCATAATTAACTTCCCAAAAATAGATTTCTTCTAGAAAAAAAAAAAATAGCAGATTTTCTATATATTAGCAGGTGTCCTTAAATACGAGGTTTTTCTATAAATAGCAGGTTTCTATAAATAGCAGGTTTCTATAAATAGCAGGTTTCTATAAATAGCAGGTTTCTATAAATAGCAGGTTTCTATCATTAAGCATGGTTTCGAGCGAAGTCTGTATTTACAATCCAAATCCCCTTGATCTTACATAATTTACGAATTAGTCCTTTTAGATATTAATTTAAAATAAACATGAATCTTTAATTTTTTATCCATTTTGCAAAACAAGCCCTTATAATATCACCATATGGTATTTTTCATACTTAATACTAATTACTGATCATACCATATACTTTTCATAATTTACACTTTTAGTCCCTCAGTTTTAAATACAATTCGAATTATATATATATTATATATAATTAATCATGTTTAACCCATAACAATTATCAAATGACAATTTATACCCTTCCACTTATTTTTCTCAGAATCTATACATTATATTAACATGCCATAATCAGCCCCAAAGTTTCAGAAATTACAAAACACCCCCTTATACCTTTAAAACACAAATCGGGTAATCAATAAATGCACAAAACCCTAATTAAAATTTTAGCCCCCAATAATTACATAATTTATTACTACATTCACGTTAGCATTATTGGAACCTGTTGAAAAATATAAAAACTCTAACCCTAATTCGTTTTCCAATTCATTTCTTCATTCTTTCATAATTTCGAAATCGGAAACACACAAAAAATTAAAAACTCCACAATAATTATTTCGAGTTCCTCTAAAAATTATTTAGCATTTTTATCAACTTTGATACATGAATATAAAAGCTAAGAAAATATAAAATCGTTGGTACCAAATTATTTAAATGCCGATTTCATTTTCTTGCTAAAAATTTAGGGTTAGAACATGATCTTAACCTATATAGACCCCTAGTCACCTGCATAATAATTTTTCTCAAAGAACATACTTAATTAACATGAGTGAAACTTTGAGTTATAAAAATACCTTTGACAATGTTGTTGATTTTTCTAATTTATGAAGGATTTTCGAGTCAATTGAGTACCATAAATCAAACCACACCTTAACCCAATGAACCAGCAATTTTCCTAGCTTCCCTTGATCTCCAAGAACCCTAGAAAAATCGTTCCTTGCCTTGGAAAAAATATGGTGCCGCCACTTAAATTGTTTAGGGTTTCGGAAATTGGTTTTTAAGAATTTTACAAATGAAAAAGTGTATATAAAAGATATACTAAAGAAAATGCCGAGATTTTGGGCTTTGAATGGACTAATATCTGATTTTTATTATTAAAAAAAATTATCTTAATATTATCCTTGATTTAATGTATTTAAATTATAATCGTAAAGTATATAAATACATGAATTTCGCTTAATAGAATAACATATATATAATATTTTATTATTTTTCCTTGCATAATATAGAGGTATTATATTCTCTAAAAATTCCTACTTTCACATTGGAGTAACTTTATAAATTTATAACACTTATGTGAATTTTATTCATGCTTTTATTAAATTTTCTGACATTAGGGGCATTTTGGTAATTTTGCACTTGTTCTGATTTTAGGTTTTACAACTTCGTCCCCCTCTTAAAAGATAATTCCCTCGAATTAGAACATGATACGACTGGAAAAGAAACATCCAGATCGGAAGAAAATAAGAATAAGAAGTCGTATAGACTCTCGGGTCACCTAAGTGGCTTCCCGCTCGGGATGATCCTCCAAGGATTGACAAAAGGGATCGTCTTGTTCCTCATGGACCTCTATCCTGGACTGTCAAGAATAGACTCAGGCTCTCCGTGTAAGATAAATCCTCACAATCCTGAGTATAAGTGACAACGTGAAGAGGAAGATCCTTTGTATCCTCTGAGTAATGATACAATGAAAACACATTGTGGACATGAATAGCTGAGGATGTATACGCCAAATGATAGGAAAACTCACAAACGTGATCAAGGAAATCTCAAACGGTCTTGAAAACTAGGACTAAGCTTGCCCTTGAATACCAAAACCCTGACTCCACGTGTTTTTTTTTCTACTGATAGTTTTAGTTATTACCCCTGGTATGTAGTTAGTTAATTCTGATAGTTAATTTTTCCTTTTCATTGTATATGTTTTGTGTGTTTTGGTCTAACCTTTTGCAGATGCATCATTCATGAGGGTGGTTTAGCACTTTTCAAGTGTTATTCATGGACAGTGTGGCCTTCTTTTGATGATAAAGAATTCATTCTGGTTGGTTAAGTGTTTCTTCTGGTGGTGCAAGAGTTCCTACTGGTAGCTTTACTGGTTCTTACTGGTTAACCACTTCCTACTGGTTATGTTAGTTTTCTTTAGGGTTGACTTTTCTTTGAGCGGGGAACACGATGTTTCAAAGAAGCCAAAGCCAACTGAAGTTCCAATGTCATCTCAACCTGATGTACCTCAACAACAAGCTACTAATGTTCCACTTGTTGATCCTCAACAACCATCTGAGTCTTCATCACAACCTAATGTTTCAATGTCATCTGGTCCTGAGAAAAAGGGGCATACCTATGGCACCAGGAGGAAGTCTCTTGGAATCAGGAAGAAGTCCTCTACTGCATTAGACTTGGATGCTGATGATAGATCATTCATCAGAGTTCTTTCTGATGATGATTCTGATGATGATGATGATCCTGTTATTTTTTGGTCTGCTTTTGCTACTTGGGAGGTGGTACCTACTCCACTGGGAGATATCAATGCTTTGTATATGATGGATAGGTCTTCCAAATATTTTACTCATCTCAGGGAAATTCTTCATCTGGTTGATAGACAAGATTTGTTGAAGCTCTATGGGATGGTGGTCAAGTACTATGAAGACCATCCACTTGCTGGTGCTGGTATGATATTGTGGGGTAATCTTCAAGTACTGTTTGAATCACATGAAGGTGGACATGGTTCTTTGGTTTGGTCTGATCAACAACAATGGCATATCAGGAGTTGGAGACTATTTCCATTTTCCAATGTTTATGTATTGGAAACCATTTCTGGCAAGGTGGTGTATATGTTTGCAGATGGGTCATATCCTCTTTCAGTTCAACTTATAAAGAAGATGTTGAAGCATAAATTGGAGATTGAAATTGATGGTGTGGGGAATGATATGACTTATGCTGAGCAGTTGATTCAATTCATCAAGAATCAAATTGCTGCTAGCATTCCTTCTGCTTGATAATGGTACCTTGTCACTCTCTTGTATATTTTCTATCTGTTTGCTGTGTTTTTAGGTTTTATTCTATATTTTTGAAAGCTTGTCGTAAAGGGTTTTTGCTTTTTGGGTCAATCTTGGTTTTTGGTAGAAGGTGTTGGGTTAGATCACATTCTTTTGAACTGGTTTTTTTTGGTACAACCTGTTTTATGTGATCAAATTTGGGAACATGGTTTTCTGGCATAATTTTTCAAGGACATATTTTTGGTGCAACACCCTATGGTTCTCAATTGCCAGGCCTTTAAGGCTAGAATTAATTGAATTTTGGTTCTCAATTACCAGGTGTAACACCCCCAAATTGGGTCGCAGCGGAATAAGGGTCCGGGGCGTGTTACTTTAAGATCAACAGCACAAGATAAATATAAGAACGACACAAAAAGTCGTTTAAAATGATACATTGGATTTAATTAAAAGACTTAATACAAAAGCATATAGCTTTACTTGTTCATTGTTAAATATTACAAAAGATGACAATACATTTCCCAAAATATGATGCACATAAATCTTTAAGCGTGCAATCCAAAATATAATCCAATGCATCCCTGGCACCTTATGCCTATTGACCTCCTGAAAACATTGCTTAAAACGTCAACAAAAAAGTTGTGAATTCATCGGTTTGATAAATCATAATATGCAGGACCGCACGACTTTTCCGAGATGTTACAACATATCAAAACATAATCCCAAAATCAGATTACATTTACAACACTAAGCTCATGACACGAAGCTTACGACGAATCTTGATTTGAGTTTTACTTGTTAATCGAATTTAGGGTTTTATAAAAATCGAACCTAAATTTTTTGGCCGAATGCCTTAAAAATTATTTTTAGGGTTTGAGATTGTAATTAATTTTGATCAGAAATGTAACACCCCCAAATTGGGTCGCAGCGGAATAAGGGTCCGGGGCGTGTTACTTCTCAGATCAATAACACAAGATGTATATAGAACGACCAAAAAGTCGTTTAAAACTGATACATTGGATTTAACAAAGTATTTGTTACATAAGCCTAAGCTTCACTTGTTCACTTGTTCAAAATACAAAGATCTCTAGCCCATACAGTTATATAGAATGTAATGCGACAAAATATTTAATGCATGATATCCAAATCAAAACCACCAATGTATCCCTTGCACCTCGTGCTTACTGATCCCCTAAAAAACATTGCTTTAAAACGTCAACAATAATGTTGGTGAATTCATAGGTTTGATAAATCATATATTGTAGGACCACAAGATTTCCCAAGTGTATGATAATGCAACAGATGCAGACATCATATAAATGTAATTACGTTGCTCTAAGCTCATGACACTGAAGCTTGACATGAATGAATACCAAATAAATGGTCTACATTGCCCGTGGTGATGTTCTAACCCGCAACATCCTATATTCGACATGGTATACGTTCGTTTGTCCAGTGATAGCTAATCACCCGAACGGGGTTGTCAAACCCAATAGATCTATTAATAACATTCGCGCTCATAATCCCGCAATTGACAGTTCATGATAATGGGCTCAGATATGGGTTATCGCTACTTAGGCAACACGTAATCATAACATGAAACTTAACCACTTGTGTCCAATTGTAAAGCATTGCATGTTTTTCACCCCAAAAACTTATAAAACAAAAACATGTAAAACGTGGGGCTATGAACTCACCTTTAGTGAGCGAATAACAAGAATATCACAGATAATGCGCCACGCAAATCGTCAGATGCAACCTATTTAAATTAAGGTCGTATAAGTACTAATCACATTGGGTAATTACTACCATGCATAATTCTATATAGCTAATCACCATCTAAATGTTTGAGTGAAAACATATTTATAATTGTAAAACATTTATAAATATCTGAATAATGTAATTATAGTTATTCCTGGTAGGGTATTAGTTACTCCTGGTAGTGTTGTTACTACTGGTAGTGTTGTTACTACTGGTAGTGTTGTTACTACTGGTAGTGTTGTTACTACTGGTAGTGTTGTTACTACTGGTAGTGTTGTTACTACTGGTAGTATATTAGTTTATTTTCTAAGTCTGACCCGACTATAATGACCCACTAAATCACATTTTCATGACTCGGGTTCTAAAGAGAATTTATGCGAAACGATATTTTGAACAACTTTCCAGTTCTGTCCGAGACCCGAAACTCGACCGAAATGGGCGAAAAAGCACTCGCATCAGATCTGATGCAGTGTATTAATTACCAAAAAGCCAGATTTTGCCCCCGCCTTACGACCCGTTATCACTCGCTTTTAGACTTAAAGAACCTCGCGGGGAAGTAAAACGACCTTCCGAACGACTTTCATGTTTCGGCCGAAGGCCGAAACGGACTCGAAAGTGCCGCAAATACCATCTTAAAATCCTGACAGAAACCACTAACTTAACAAATGCTGGATTTTTATACCTCGAATATATACCTCGTTTTCGCTCTAACTTTTTCGTTATAAATCCGTTTGACAAGTTTCTTACCTTTTCGGAATCGTCGTGAATCATACTACTTTATAAAAATATAAAATAATGTGTTATATATACGAATTTTGGACAGAATCTTTGAGTGACCTTGTTGAATCCATTTTTAACCTTGCTTTTATACCTTACTACTTTTGTAGTTAATCATTTTTACACCAACTTAATATGGTACAATACTTTCTCATCCCTTTTAACATGATATTAGCAATATCTCAACATATATAATAGTGTGCAAAATGATCATTACAAGTAAAAACTCCATTTACATGTTAAAAATCCTACATGGTGATTCAAGCTACAATAGAACTAACATATGCATAAAATGAATATTGAAAGAACATAAAGTGTTCTAGATGACCTTATGGTGTAAGATGATGATGATCAATGTAATCTAAACCCTTGTTTAGATAAAAATCCAAAGCTTGCACCAAGGAAAACCCTAGTTTTCTTAAATAAGAACCCTAGTCTTGATTTCTTGATTAATACTTGAAAAAGGTAATCCAATGCTTGGAAACACCTTAGAATATCTTAGGATTGATGTATAGAGGATAATAGGTGTTAAAATTTTGTATTGGATTTGGTATGGTTGTTGTTTGTAGCTGTGAGCTCAAAGAGGCAAGAATGAAGAGATTTGATCTTTTTCACTAAGTGTAAATATTATATATGTTTTATCTTACTAGGAATACATGTATATAAGATGTCTTGGTCAAAAAGTATGCAAAAGCTAGTAAAAAACATGCCCATGGTCTTAAGGAAGACTTGAAGACTTGTCTCTAGTCAAAGGAACATGGTATGGGTGTTTTTAATGGAGATAGGATGTACAAAGACTATTTGGAAGATTTTTCCTATATTTCTTTGTATTCCTTCCATAATTCGGCATGAAATGATATAAAAGATTAATATTTTTTGTAAACCTTTACGCATTGGTATAAATGTGGGTATTTTGTTGAAGCGTATAAAATTATGGCTGTTCCGGGTATATGCCTAAACTATTTTTATTGCAAACGTATTGTAACGACCCTAAACCCGCTCCGGAGATTTTAGGCACGAAACGTCATAATCATTGGTGCATATCAAAGCAGAAAAAAGGCATAAAGTCATAAATGATAACAATAGGACAAGGCGGAAAGCCGAATCAAAACATCGGCTCCCCAATTAAGAGTCAACAAGAATAACGTAAAAGAAGTCTAAAGGACGACACATGTGTCCAAGAAAGTAATAAGCACATCAAAATGTCTGACGATTAAAAAAGAAAGGAAGCTATAATGGGTCAACTTCCTAAGCACACACTCTCTCATGCCCAATCTCCCTCTAAGACCTACCTGCCGTATAAGAAAAGAAAGAAATACGGCTGAGCATAACGCCTCAGTGAACGATAAATAACAAGTAAGTAATAAGTATGAATCCTGGATAATAAGATATAAAAGCAAGAAAGATCATGAGTGTCCATGGGAAACCTGGAGAATGCGATCATGAAGAATATGAAATAAACATGTTAAAATATGGTGACGTTAAGTCAAAGATGTCAATGAATACCATGGAAAGAGTATAAACTCAATAAAAAGGAATGCCCACGAGCTCATATAATCATACCTGTTCATAATAATAATGTTTTCGTGAATACAGCATAAAATAGAGGGCTTTCCTCAGCATGTAATAAGGGGTGACCTCTTATAAAAAAGGGATGTAAGATCATCTCCAAAGTGAAGGGATGAAAGCACACACCCAACCAATCACCATACGTGTAAACATGTTAACTATAAACCATCACGCCCCTGAATAATAATGCCAAACATGAATATAATCTGGTAACATGAAAAAGGGACGCCCAGCGTGAAATCAAACTCTCAACGTCGAAAGAGTCTGAACACAGTTGCCTCATTGTCACGGATCATGGTACCCTAGCCATGACTAGGTGTAAGTCATAGTAAATCATGTCATGCTATATATAGCTCAAAGGGCAATTAGAATAAGTTCAAGAAATCAACTGTAAAGCTCATGGCAAAAGACATAAAAATGGGGAAGCATAGCAGTTCTGGGGATGAATCATGAAAAGAAAGAATGTCCTTACTGAAAGGACGGAATATCCGTACCTTAAGTCCAGCAAAGAAGATGAAAGAGAAGGATGAAAGAGATGGAAACTACTCCTGCTTCACGTGATCTACATGTTAAAGGACTTGTATAAGTTACTTGTTCATGATTAAGGTATCTTTCCATTTTTAGTAATTTTCTATTTTTAGTAACTTTCTATTTTTAGTAACTTTCTATAATTAGCATGATTCCTTGATTAGTACGTTTCATGATTAACATATTCCATGATTAGTAGGTTTCATGATTAGTATTCTTGTTATATTGGGTGTCTTTCCAAAAAACAGCTTCTAATATATAGAGTTTCCAAAAATAGACTTTCCTTAATTAACTTTCCATAATTGATAACTTCCTGATTTAATAAGTTTCCATAATTAAACTTCCCAAAAATAGACTTTCTAAAATAAACAGGTTCATATACTATACTATTGCCATAATAAGTCGAGGTTTCTATAAATAGCAGGTTTCTATAATTAGCAGGTTTCTATAAATAGCAGGTTTCTATAATTAGCAGGTTTCTATAAATAGCAGGTTTCTATTTCTGTATTTACAATCCAAATCCTTGATCTTACATAATTTACGTAATTAGTCCTTTTAGTTATTAATTTAATTAAACAGATATTGAATTATACCATTTTTTGCAAAACAAGCCCTTAATATCAATAGGTATTTTCATACTAATACTGATCATAACCTTGTAATTCATAATTTACACTTTTTAGATCCCTCAGTTTTAATACATTCGAAATTATATATATATTATATACAATTAATCATGTTTAACCCATAATAATTATCAAATGACATTTATACCCTTCCACTTATTTTTCTCAGAATCTATACATTATATTAACATGCCAAATCAGCCCCAAAGTTTCAGAAATTACAAAACACCCCCTTATACTTTTAAAACTCAAATCGGGTAACAAATAAGTGCACAAAACCCTAATTAAAATTTCCCCAAATAATTACATAATTTTTATACATTCATTAGCATGTATTGGACTTGGGAAAAATATAAAAACCCTTAACCCGTAATTCGTTTTCAATTTATTTCTTCCTTTTTCTCCTATTTATTTCACAATCGTCGACAACCATGAAATCCCAAATAATAATTTTGAGTCCTCTAAAAATTATTTACATTTTATCTAACTTATACATGAATATATACAAGCTGAGAAAAATATTAATCGTTGGTACAAAATATTAATATGCCGATTTCATTCTGCTAAAAATTAGGGTTAGAACATGATAACCTAATCGACCCTAGATCATGCATAATATTTTTACTCATGAACAACTGATATAAACATTGCAGAGGCACACACAGTAGAGCGACAGCCGAACACACACACACACACACACGAGTGAATCCGTGCCTCAGCATAGGAGAGCCGAAGAGTCATTGTGTCCTTGTACCGCGCTGCAGAGCGCGACCGAGCAAGTGCGCGCGCTAGCGCGCCCGTGGAACAAGCTATTTGCACACTTCCCTTGGATACTCAAGAACCCTAATAAAATCGTCACTTTGCTGGAAAAATGGAAACCTAAAGGGGACTACTCATCTTCTTTGTTGCAGACTAAGTGTTTTTGAACGCCCGCTCGCGCTAGGTAGACGAGGGTAGGAGATCGCGAGTCGACGCTGCGCGAGCGAGCTAGAAAAATAGTTCTGAGTAAAGTCCAAATAATATATTTTGATGTTTATTATTTTTTATTTATGTTGTTATTTAGGTTTAGAAATTATTTTGCAGATATTCCATTTTAAATATACGAAGCAAGAGTCACCACACGCCCTCTACAACAGTTAAACCAGGTCAACTCGACCTCTCTCATATTATTTAATTGTTTGATTTCGGGGGGGTGAGTGTTTGGAGCACCACAGAATAATCCACAATCAACAACATATCACCCTATTCCAAAACAATATATTAATTGGTTTACACTCCGATGAAGATGTGTAGATATTTTATTACTTTTAAAATGGTAAATTCTTGTACAAATATTACTTTATAATTTTATAACACTTGTTTTGTTTTGTTTAATTGATTATATGAAATTTTTGAAATTAGGGAATTTTGGTAATTTGCGCTGTAGATTTTAGGTGTTACAAATGTAATTAAGTATCTAATATAAATAATAGAAAAGATCATAATTTTAATAAATAGAATTATTTAATAATTGAGTGACGTTAAGGCTTTATTGTATGATGACACTGTTTAATTGAACGCTATTTTTTAGCTTAAGGAATTAATTTATACAGAATTTTAATAATTTGAGGATTGACACTTAAAATAAAAGTAATTTATCGACTCGTCAATGACTTGAAAACACAGCGGGTGTTATAATACTTCCCCCGTTAAACGAGCCTTGTCCTCAAGGCTCACTGATGCAGCACGTGACAACGTGGGCAATCTTGATGAAGAGTGCGGGTATTCTTCTTGAATTGTCTTCCAACGATCCCTCAGTGAACATTAGGACCTCTCTTGGATTTCCATCAAACCTTGACTAATGGATCCGCTTCGCTTCACCGTTTTAACTCACAGGCCTAACTATTTCTACTGTTCCTCAACAAAATAAAGCTTGTCATCAAGATAAAGTCCAGCTAACGGAATGCTAATGGTTCAGTCGGCATGACACTTTTCAGGTTGGACAATGAAATTAATATATGAACCCTGCTTAACTCACAAGGCAGCTTAACCTTGTAAGCAATTGGTCTTCCACCTCTAGCCAATGCCTTGAAAGTCTCAGAATCTCCTGGGGTTCAGCTTAGCCACCCGTTTGCCAAAGCGTACTACTCCTTTCCCAAGAGCAAACCTTAAGCATAACACGGAACTACCTGTTCGCCATTCTTGAAATTCAAAAGGCTACCCTCTCATTGGGTGTAACTCTTCGGCGAGCAAGTTTGTATCGAATTATCCAAGGCGACTATGATGTGTCTCGCTTCATGCTTAGGATTGGTGTATACATCGGCACTTATTTTAAGATGGTACAAAGAGTTTACTCGGTTAAATATGATTATTAGTTTTTTGGGGTACTTTTGTGATAATATGGTTCTATGAATTTCATACAGCTTGATATAACTAGAAAGTTGTCTTGATGACAGTTTTTTAGGGTACTACTCTCTCAGCATACATGTCCTTTCCTGAATTAAACATAGTTGATCAGGCTATGTATATTTGAGGGCTAACGATGCGATGCTCATTTTAGTCAAAATAGTGTTATAATTTGATTTGGCAAAGTAGAAAGTTTAAACAAAGGTGACGAATTTTCACAACACATTGATTTGATAGTAATTTGGGAAATTGTTCGTACAAACAGAAATTTAAGAGAAAACAACGTGTACTCCTAGGAGGTAAAGTCCTAAGTGAAAGTTCCAACTTAGATATATTAAGGCAAAGTGAGACAACTTTCTCTTTTAAGCTTCAATCTCATCTTCAATTGTTGATTAAGGAGTCTTGAACGGGTTTTCTCTCCTCCTAAGGCAAGCACCATTCCATGTGTATTACCATTACCTTCAGATTGGTTTCCAAGTGTTTCGGTTCTTAATTTCGGGTAATCACTCTTGTAGTGACACTTGGTTCCCACATTCATAACAACTGAGGTTCTTTGATTTTAGTAGCAGCAGAACTCCAACATCTCCTCAAAGACCGACCCTCTTGCATTTGCGCAATTTACAGTGCACGGGGCAATGTTGAGAAACTTGCACTTTGTTGCACCAGCGTAGAGTTCCAGCATAACTTCTTTCTTTCACCGTCCCATCGGCGTAAGCTGAACCACATATTGCCTCTTTGGAAGTTGTTCTTGACTTGTGGTTTTTGTCAAGTTTCCTCATGTTCACACGAGCTTGCGTTCAGCAAAAAGTGCTTGATATTCTTAACCATCAAACTCTGATATCCATTATCAGTATCTTTCCTGCATGGTTTTTGGTTTGACGCCACAACACTTCCGAAATCATATCGGGAAACCACCAGACATACCTTTCCAACCTTGTTCAACTCCTCAGAAACAATCTAACACACAGCTGTTCTAGTTCCTAGGAACATTGGCGGTACCCTGTCACAACGTAACCTTTACTTTACAACACTTTTATTTTTTTCCACAACTCAGCCTCGAGCTTCTTATCTTCGTTTTCTACGGACAGTAATTGTCATCATTTTCTTTCTCCATATCTAGCGCAGGTCTTAACATAATCAAAATCAGACCAACATTCTAACGGGGGAATTCCCCACGTCAGAGCTCTGCCAAAAGAGTACAAGTGGAAACTTGATCTGATTTTCCACAGAGCATTGCTTATGTGCGTAATACAGTCTGCATCTTTCAACCATTGGGTTAGTTCAAACCACTCCCGTCGTGCCTTTGAAAAACAAAGTTGGCACTTAGCATCTATGAAGTCCTGGTAAAGTGCATTCTCGAGCAACGATTTCGTATCCTTCTGCACCCGTTCCAGATGTATGGCTGTCATCCGTCAATCCTTTTGCATCAACACGTGCTGCCAGTGCAGCAGTAACACCTGCCTGAAGTTGGGCATATGTTGACAAAACAAGTGATGAGGTAAGGATTTATGGTGACTGGTGTGACCTTGTGCTTCTTTTTTGGTGCATTTCCTTCAAAATCCCAAAAAATATAAAATTAGTTTAATTCACAAAAGTCATGCTCCGAAATAGAGTGTTGTGAAGATGTATAGGTCAATATTTAATGTGCGCTCATGCATAGAATAGTTGAACGGAAAGAAACATTATATGATAACTTAATTTTAGGTATCATTTAGAAACTAGAGCTTATAGTACTAACCTTATTCTAAAGGATTATCCAGTATTAATATAAAATAACAACCTTATATAAAAAAAATTATAGAATACACAAGGTAGGGTAAGTATATATATATATATATATATATATATATATATATATATATATATATATATATATATATATATATATATATATATATATATATATATATATATATATATATATATATACCTAAGTCACGTCCGCAAGTAAGCAAGTAGTGTGTCTGCACATACCAGACAAATATTCCTATAATGGTTTTACCACTATAATTACGCGTAATTGTTTCACATAATGCCTCACGAGTCCTAACCATCCTCGAGGGAATTTATCAAGCACCTCGAGTTGTGTAACAACCCCCTGTCGTGGGCTTAATTTCGCGATAGAGGAACTCATCAAAACCAGAACTGTCTTGAGATTCAGTCATGGATTGTTACACGTCTCGACCTAGTTAATAAATTTACTCGACGATGGACAATACTCGAACCTTTTATGTTCATCTAACTTCACATAGTTATCATATTGCATGTATATCATGTATGTCCCGTAAAAATCTTTTGAAAAATGTATCGTTATGAAAGTGTCCATAGTCTAGGTAAGAAACCAACCCTAAGATCTCTAGTGACCTTGGCTCTGATACCAATGCTGTAACACCCCCAAAAATGGGTCGCCATCGTAATATGTTTCCAGGGAGCGTTACTTCATAGTACCATTGCACGCAGTCAGAAGAGAACGACCTCTAAGTGTCGTTTGAAAAGTATTCTTAGAAATTTTGGACTTCAATATTCCCTCAAAATAGGCCAAGCATCTTATTTCACTGAGAAAAACAACATACAAGTCAACATAAATATGGGTGAGGTTTCATAAGGTTTTTTCGTAAGTATAATTAAAATCCCAAAACTATATATTATAGGATCTACCGTGTACAATTTTCGCCCAAAAAGACTTGCAACTCATAAACCGACTATATATATTTTCCTATATAAAATCCAAAAAGTTTTCAAGTATTTATTGTAATGATAGGCACAATAATGATTATCACAACAAGTTTCAAGTATATATTGTAATGAGCACAATATATAAAAATGTTTTAAGTATATATTGTAATGAGCACAATATATCAAAATGTTTCAAGTATATATTGCCACTTTATTCACGGCAATGTAAAGATTCATCATGTTTATAAAACAATGTACGATACTCTAAGTACAAGGAACTGCCTACGTATACTCATTATAAGTATGGCCACTTTATTCAAGGGCACGTAAGTTTAGATTCATCAGTATGTTTGTGTTGATCGTCCGAACATGTTAATAAACGATCGTTAGTTCGATCTCGAACTAGTGATAGCTAATCACCCGAACGGGAGTAGTCAACCCCCAATAGATCTATCTCATAACACTCGCGCTTACCCTCCAGGTAATTAACATCCACTCACATAAGCTAATCCGAAATCATAAATCGATAAAAAGTCAAGATTGTGTTATACTCTAAAAGTGAAACCAAGTAAGTTTAAAAAAATCTCATCACGAGATTATATAAAAGAGTATGTAAATCAATTTATTATCCAACCATTATAAAACATTTGTAAACAAACAAGTTCTCAAAGACACCGCACAAAACTTATAAAACACATCATGTAAAACTAGGGGCTATTGAACTCACCTGGAGTCAGATAATCCAAATATCGCAATAAAGGCGTCCACATTTTAAATAAAGGCAAATCGCAGATTCAACCTATTTTAATTTAAGGTACGTATAAGGAACTAATCACATTGAGTAAATCTCTACCATGCATAAGTCTATTTAGCTAATCACCATCTAATTGTTTTGAGTGAAAAAAAAACATAGTTTATAATTGTAAAAAAACATTTATAAATATCTTTAATAATGGTAATTATAGTTTTATTCCAGGTAGGTGTATTAAGTTTACTCCTAGGTAGTGTTGTAGTTACCCTAGGTAGTTATAGTTATTACTACTGGTAGTATATTAGTTACTCCTGGTAGTTATAGTTACTCCTGGTAGTTATAGTTATTACTACTAGTAGTATATTAGTTACTCCTGGTAGTATAGTACTCCTGGTAGTTATAGTTTATTTTTTAAGTCTGACCCGACTATAATGACCCACTAAATCACATTTTCATGACTCGGGTTCTAAAGAGAATTTATGCGAAACGATATTTTAAACAACTTTCCAGTTCTGTCCGAGACCCGAAACTCGACAGACCGAAATGGGCGAAACAGCACTCGCATAGATCTGATGCAGTGTAATTAATACCAAAAAGCCAGATTTTGCACCCGCCTTACACCCGTTACACTCGCCTTTTAGACTTAAAAGGAACCTCGCGGGAAAGTCAAAACGACCTCCTAACACTTCATGTTTCTGTCTCCGAAGCCGAAACAGACTCGAAGTGCTCAAATACCAACTTAAAATCCTGACAGAAAACACTAACTTTACAATGCTGATTTTTATACCATCGAATATATACCAATCTATTTCGAGTCTATAGACTTTTTCGTAGATAAATCTGTTTGACAAGTTTCTTACCTTTTCGGAATCGTCGTGAATCATACTACTTTATAAAAACATAAAATAATGTGTTATATATACGAATTTTGAACAGAATCTTTGAGTGACCTTGTTGAATCCATTTTTAACCTTGCTTTTATACCTTACTACTTTTTTTAGTTAAATCATTTTACACCAACTTAATATGTACAATTACTTTCTCATCCCTTTAACATGAATTAGCAATAGCGTCCACATATATCCATAGTGTACAAAATGATCATTACAAGTAAAAACTCCATTTTCATGTTAAAAATTCTAAATGGTGATTTAAAGCTACAATAAACTAACATATGCATAAAATTAATAGTTGAAAAGAACATAAAGGGTTCTAGATGACCTTATGGTATATGATGATGATGATCAATGTAATCTAAACCCTTGTTTAGACTTAAAATCAAAGCTTGCACAATGAAAACCCTAGCTTCACTTTTCTTGATTTATACTTGAAAAAGGTAATCCAATGCTTGGAAATACCTTAGAATATCTTAGGATGGATGTGTATAGATGTGTATAGGTTGTATAAAATTTTGTATGGATTTGTATTGAAGTTGTTTTTAAGCCGTGAGCTCAAAGAGGCAAGAAGGAAGAGATTTGATCTTTTTCACTAAGTGTAAATGTTATATATGTTTTATCTTACTAGGAATACATGTATATAAGATGTCTTGGTCAAAAAGTATGCATAAGCTTAGTCAAAAACATGCCCATGGTCTTAAAGGAAGAACTTTGAAGACCTTGTCTCAGACCAAAGAACATGTATGGGTGTTTTTAATGGAGATAGGCTGTACAAAGACTATTGGAAGATTTTTTTCTATATTTCTTTTATTCATTCTCCTAATTTTTGGCCATAGTATAAGATAAATATTATATATTTTTGTAACCTTTAAATATGCCATTTGTATACATGTGGGTATATTGTTGAGCGTGGAAAAGTTTTGGGCGGATCCGTGGAATGCCTAAACGTATTTTTATATATTGGCGAAACGTATTTAATTTACTAACTAATAAAAATCAAATGAACAAGGATCATAATATTCTCCAAATATTATGTAATACTTGATTGATGTAAACGCTTAATCGTTTGATGCCCGTTTACATTGAACGCTAACTTTTAGCTTACGCGATTTTACTTAGTATATAAAATTACAAGCAAATGCGTATGACACTAAAAATAAATAGTAGATTTATCGACCTCATCAATGACTTGAAAACACAGTGTTATAAATAGGCTCAGATGGGTTATCGTTACTTAGGCAAACACGTAATCATGTTAAAATGTACACTTGCGTCCAATTTTAAAACATGCCTATGTTTTCACACCCAAAACTTGTAAATCAATAAAAATGTAACACTATGGGCTATGAACTCACCCGAGTGAGTGAATTGATCAAAGAAAAATCACTAACAGAATATGTGTGCCACTATACGCCAGAAACGCAACCTAATTAATAATATGGTCGTATGAGTACTAAGTACTTTGAATAACTAAGCACGTATATAATTTTATATAGCTACTTCACCATCTAATTGTATTTGAAAAATAATATTTATAAAGTAAAAATGTTTATAAATATTACGTTAGTAAAAATGGCGTAACTTTCGCGTTTTAAGTTCGTTTCATACGTTTC
Organism: Tanacetum coccineum; assembly: GCA_026074375.1. Classification (NCBI taxonomy): domain Eukaryota; kingdom Viridiplantae; phylum Streptophyta; class Magnoliopsida; order Asterales; family Asteraceae; genus Tanacetum; species Tanacetum coccineum. The sequence continues at coordinate 50,841 of BQNB010027626.1, forward strand.
TTATGTCCCCGCTTTCATATGTTATTTTTATAAAATTATTTTTATAAAAGTATTTATTAGCGTAAACATAAAAAATCCAGAACTCCTTCATTATTGATCAAAAAATTATGATTCTTAAGTTTTTGGAATCCTAAAAATATGTACTTTTTATGAAAAATATTCAATCATTTATATCAGACCTGAAAAATATTGTAAACTTGTAAATGACGTATCTTCTTCGATATAGCTCGGATTTTCAAGTTTCTTATAGATTCAAAATCGTCATGAGATGTAGTATTTTATAAAAATATAAAATAAATACTTTATTTTTGTGGTTCAAACAGTAGATTTTGATTTTTTTTTGTTAAAAAGTGTTTAAAACTTGTTTTTATAACTTTTAGGTTTAATAACTTTGTTACAAGTCCATTACAACACTTAACTCTCTATGTCTTACATACTTAGGGTCCTTAGTCCATCATTTATCCAAATATTGTCCATGATAATAAGATTAACAAGTTTACATTCCCATTTGTTCATGATCTTTTATAAGTACACTTTTTAGGTAAGTAGTTTATATATACTTTTTATAAACCAAACCGTACTTGTACAATACTTATTCTTCCATTCCAACTTGGTATTAACATCAATATAACATATGAACAAGTGCCTGTTCGAATTTAACCAACGGTTAGGATGAAGAATGATATAAGGTAGGAACCTTCTAACTTTCATCAAAAGTCATAAACCAACAAGGTACAAGACATGCATATATGGCTGGAACGTCGAAATAGACACGCATGATTGTATGGATCCTCATTCGCGTAAAACCAGAGGTTATTCATTAGGTGAGAGGGAAGTAAATTGTTGTTAAATAAAAATCAAGAAACAAATAGATTAAGACTTAAAGTACAAGTTGCTAAACACTTATTTTCCGAACCGTTATTATGACAAAGACACAACTATTTACAATGTCTTGATCATAGATCAAAAACAACAACCTAAGTTGGCGTTCCATAACGGTCAACTCCCCAATCATTCCAAAACTTTACATACTCTACAAGGTAAGTGGCTATATCTTCCACTTTGTACAATACTCTACATCGTTGATTTTTGTCGATGGATCAACGAATAATCGATCCTTCGTATAATTCCTTTGGTAATGCTCTTTCGCGAAATGGTTATCTTTAAATTTTCTTTCTCTTTTTTTTGCAATTTTTCTCATTTTTTTTACTAACTAAACTTTAAATCTCGGTGTAGTTTCACCATCTTCATGATCATAATAATTCTAGATAATTCCTTCGGTAATTTATTCGTTCTTTGGATTCACCATTAATTGTGAATGTAGTAAAATCGCATGAGCTTTGACTACTAGTATACATTCCCATTTGCAATGTGCAAATTTCTAACCGCACCAAAGATAGAAAATGACACAAGACTCAAGAAATACAAACTTTACACTTTAAGCAACTAGAAACTATAAATTAAACTTAATCTAACAGGGTAGGTTAAGGTGTAAGGGTGTAACGAAATAAATAGTTAGTGTAAATTCCTAAAGGATTGGCTCTACGGGTTGTTCTAGTAGATCATCACTCTAAAGATGAGAGTGGAATGGTTTAAACTGGAGGTTAACTAACCGGTGTAGTTAGTTAATAAACAACATGTATATGAGATTTGGTTGTAATCCTAAGATTTACCAATTTAAACAAGTTACTCCAATTAAATCCATAATACTTATTATTGTGGTCTCGAATAGATATACCAAGCCAAGTTCTAAAGTCTACAACATCACCGGCACACTCATATTTTGTGGAATTTGGGTAAAAATTTAGAAACGGAAAGGTTAAATCCTCACAATATCTAACAAGGGTTATTGTGTGCGGGTTATGTATCATGTAATTTCACAAAAGTATGCTTGAAAATTTTTAAATTTGAGCATAATTTAAGCCTTTTATTGTGAAAATTTAGGACAAGTAAACATTCTAATTCCATCCCCCACTTGAATTATACAACGTCCTCGTTGTTTATGTAAAACATTAAATACGGTAATTTAAAAAGAATTAGAATGAGAAACTCCCCTGATATTTGCTCGGTAGATTCTCCAATTTGCGTTTATGAGAAAGATCATGTCGAACAGCCGCCTTGAAGTTTTCAAGATTCCAACACTTTAAGATCTCCAGATATGTAAATTCTCCACCAATATTCGTTGATATTTCCTTCACGAGGTCCTATGTAAAATATAGGAAAAACAGGTGCATTCCTATCTTGGTATCTACGGTTAATTTATACTAAACTAAAACAAACTAAATACGGGTCAGACTGTGGATACGGCGTATAAAGTAGATGAATACAGCGTATTCACAGAACTGACAATAATGTTTTTAAAGTGCATGAAAAATAAAGACTGATAACGTCTAGACATTCAATACGCCGTATGGTATGGGGCGGATACGCCGTATTGAAGTCTAGGAAGACAGAATCGATATCAAAATTAAATAACATTCTAGGTTGTCTCCCGGGAAGCACTTTTGTTTACAGCGAAGTATTTAAGTTAGACTTTTCTTCAGCTTCTCTTACTTTACGTTGCCTTAGTCATCCAATTCAACCACTTCTTTCTCTTCCATATTATTGTATCCATCGTAATACTTTTTCAACCTATGTCCATTAACTTTAAAACTGACTCCATTTTTATTGATAATTTCTATGGTTCCATATGGATGCACAGTTTTTACTACACACGGGCCGTACCATTTTTGACTTAAGCTTTCCCGGATGCATCTTAAATCTAGAGTTATATATTAACAACTTATCTCCTTCTTTGAAATTTTTATCTCCTCGAAGCCTAGAGTCATGCCATTTCTTAGTTCGTTCTTTGTAGATCCGGGTGTTTTCATATGCTTCATCTCTTAACTCCATCCATTCATTAAGTTCCATGAAACATTTTTTTGCAGCAGCTGTGAGATCCATATTACATTGTTTTAATGCCTAATATGCCTTATGTTCGATCTCCACAGGTAGATGACAAGCTTTTCCATAAACCAATCTGAAAGGTGTGCATCCAGTGGGCGTTTTGTAAGCAGTTCTGAATGCCCATAATGCGTCGTCAAGCTTTTCTGACCAATTCTTTGGGTTATATCCAACCGATCTTTCCAGAATACGTTTTATAGCTCTATTGGTCACTTCAGTCTGTCCGTTGGTTTGAGGATGATATGCAGTAGATAATTTATGAGTCACTCCATATTTCTGCAAGGCTTTTTCTAATTGAGAGTTGCAAAAATGCGTTCCTCGATCACTGATCAAAGCTTTAGGAACTCCGAATCTTGCAAACAGCCTTCTTAAAAATCTAATTACAACGCGAGCATCGTTTGTAGGAAGGGCTTGAGCTTCCACCCATTTTGAGACGTAATCTACTGCTACTAATATATATTTATTCCCTTTCGAGTTCGGAAAGGGTCCCATAAAATCTAGTCCCCATATATCAAATACGTCACACACCTGAATGTTGTTTTGAGGCATCTCACTTCTTGATGATATGTTTCCTGATCTCTGACATGCATCGCACTTCATCACATAATCCTTAGCATCCTTAAAAATGCTAGGCCAATAGAATCCAGATTCGTAGACTTTCCTTCCAGTAATTGATGCACTATGATGTCCCCCAGTTGGTCCGGAATGACAATGTGCCAAGATTTCAAAGATTTTTTCACCAATACAAGAACAATACTTCATGAACCTAATAAAATCAAATAACATTCAACCAAAATCCAGGCGATAAACATAAACAAACTCAGGAGCAAACTCCAATGCAATCCTAGCGGTCACTCTAGCCACTTCTCTTAACCTCAAAATTCTCACGAAGCTCACCTGAAAATGATGCTTAAAAACGTCAACACAATGGTTGGTGAGAGTCATAGGGTTAAGACACATAACAAAATCTTACAAAACAATTGCTGCGACTAGTAAAACAATCCAAAACAACACACATGACACCACAGTCCACTGGGTCTATCATTCCATACTCACAATAGGGTCATGGGTAGCTCACTACCCTCCGATCGGAACACAAAGTCAGTAGGTATTATTTCAACCCTTCAGTTGGATTTGTTTGTGGTAAGCACCACTCTCAACCGAACTAACATACTTCACAACAACAACAACAATAATAATAACTCCAATTGATCACCAAGCCATAGAGCATACCACATAAACGACTCCAATTGATCACAAAGCCATGGAGCATACCACATAACATACAAACACATAATCACAGGAACTAAAAAATTTAAACTCATAGCATCATTTTCACCCTAAGAAAACATAAGAAAAAGGGGCTATGAAACTCACCTGATGCTTTGCTTCCCAAAATAATCCAACAAAAGCTTCACAACACTTCACGGACAATCTAAATAATTAAGCACACAATAAGCTATCATCAATTAGGCATTCAACCCAATATGATGTAACCTCAACTATGATGGATATCTAAGCTATCTACCATAGCTCTATACTTGATTTAAACCTTTTCCAACTCCTACATATGCCATTTACACTTCAAGGCTACACTTTATATTTTCTAGTTTTGAGCAGAATTTTATACTCACTTACACATTTTAAACGCACCACTTAAACACTCCTATAATTCAAACCAAAATTCGTAATGATACATATATGTCCTATGAACCTCTCATAGCTCTCCCAAAACCATAACCCTTTTACAAATACCCTTTAGAAATTCATTAATCCAAAGTGTCCAAAATTCGTCCAGAATCTGGCCTTCTAAAAGTATGACGTTAGATAATCAATCTAGACCTCATTATAGCTTTAGAAAAATTTCAAGGGTCACACACAATATATGAACTAACTTCCACGTGATTTGTAGCTTCTAACTAGATCTCTAAGTATTTTTAGAAAAATAAAAATCAAAACTGAAATTCGTCACTGTTTTACACACTGATTTTGTAACGACCTTTTGACCTACTTCCCGACCATTAAAACTTACGAGGCCAACGTTTCTGGAAAGTAGACTCTCTGAGGTTATCTCCAGTATGTTGTAAATTATTTATTTGATCTTTTATGATTGAGTTATGCTCGTTACAAAACTGCCTAAAATTCTGCAGTGAATTAGACAACTAATTCGGGCGATCTAGACCCTAACGCATGATCAAATCTTGTAACCAATTAAGCTAATGATAAACCAATTATTATAACATCATAATCTTTCAGAAACTTAAGAACCCTAATTTATAAACCTAATTTAAAACCCTAATCCATCATGATTAGATTACTAGAATTGAAAATTAATTAACTAGAATTACACAAAGATTAAAAATTACCTTTAAAGAAAACCCTAAAATTTTTCTTCTTCCTCTCTTGTAGAAATCGGCCAAACAAATGAGGGGAGAGTTAGGGATTAGCTTTGTATTTATAGGCCACAAGGAAATCCCTAGATAAATCTAATTACAATTTGAGTTCAACTAAAACTCTTTTCTTTTTTTTCTTTTCTAATATTCGGCCGAATATGGCCTTTTTTATTTATTTATTTATTAATTACATTATTACTAATATTTCCTTAAATTTTTATAAAAACCTTAACAAATTAGACTATACCTTTTTCCTTAAACGAATTTCACTAGACTTTTAAAAATAACTTTTTACTTTTCATTTTCTACTTAATTTTCCTAAAATAGAAATTTTACATTTTTCTTAACTTACCACCTAAAATCTAAACCTATCCTTAAGCGGTTACTCGTGCGTGGGGTGCTCTCTGAGTGCGTGCTGTCCGGTGCACGCAATGGAGGGCTAAAAGTACTTACACATTCAACACGAAAACGCTCAAATCTCATAAATCATTTCCTTGTCACTCAGAAGTGAACGAAATGAACTCAACCAACTTTACCATCAATCATATCTCATTAAGATGATCCCACTCAATAGATTGATTATTAATCCCACATAAACATATATAAACACACATAAACACATAAAATCTCCTAAACTATACATTGCAATAGGCACATAAGTCAATACTAACGGTTTGACTAACCTGCCCAAGTCACGATTGTCACAAAAACCTCCCCAAACTAATCCTTTAAGAAGTAGTAAAGTCTTTCGTGGGGAGAGTTAAGAAATCACAAGTTATAAAACACCCCATTTTCCCATTTTTCAAAACTTTTCCATTTTTATGATTTTTATGATTTTTATCCTACAACTTGCAACTTATTCATGTGTGACATGATGTAATGCTTTCATTATTCATTAATAACTTTGAGGATCATGGAACAAAAAGCACAAAAAGTGTCCAAATGGATAAATTCATCGTCCCCGACTTTCACCTCTCTAAGCCAAGCTTAAAAACAAGATCATTGTAAAATACAAGTTATGATGCTAACACTACTCATAAAAGCTAATTGTGAATTTACTTTTCCTCCCTTATTCCTAATTTTTTATCTAAAGATTTTTTTATTATTATTAGTGACAAATGAATTATGTCCTTATTAATAAAGTAAACCCGGTTTAGATCACAATTAGTTTGAAATCCTTTTCTAAAGAGACGTTATGGTAAAAATAAGGTCCACATTAAGGTTCTAATTTCGCATGATTTAGGGGTTATCCTTTTTATTTCATCCGCAACAACTCAACTAC
>BQNB010027627.1:0-57456 GCA_026074375.1 Tanacetum coccineum
AGGATTTTAATTCGTTAAACCTAAGCCCGCACTTAAGGAACATTTCACGTCACTTAGCAAGCATATTTGTCATTTATATCAATTTTAGTATAATCTTTTTAGTTTTTAATCTTAGAATTAATATTAGTTTAATTTTTAGTATAAAAATAGTTTAAAGCCAAAACCAAAAAAAAATTAAATTAAATGACAATTAAGCTCGATTCCCAACATTTCCTTGAATTTCCATTCACCTCTCGTTGAGGAAACGACCCGGAAGGTTTTTGATAATTGCTTTGGTTAAAAGCGTTTATCTAGAACCCGACGGAAATACTATACTATATTATTATTGATATCCTCCTTATATATTATATATAGTGTGTTCGGACGTGATCAATTTTTGGCGCCGCTGCCGGGGAGAGGTGTAGCGATTTTTACGGGATTGTTCGTGTTCGAGCCTTGAAGATCCTTTCTTCGGAAAGTTTATTTTCGTTCTTATAAAAAATATAAAAATCCAAAAATATTTTTCTTCTTATTTTTATTTTTATTTTTATTCTCTTTTATAAATATTAAAAAAATACCAAAAATATTTTTCTTTCTTATTTTTATTTCTTTTCTTATGTATTATTTCAAAATCTAAAAATATTCTCCTTTACCCTCTTATCCGTTTAATTCTTTCTTCTTATCCTCTATATTGTTTAATTCTTATGACGTCATTCAACCAACGCGAGTGTGAAATAAGTTCCGGTGAACTTGAAAAGTTCCCAAATCGAACCAAAGATTTAACACTTGCCATTTGTGTCTCTACCAAGTACGGCTCACCTTGAAAAGCAATTTTCGAGAGCTACCGTGAAGTAGTTGATTATTTGGTTTAAGTCTCTTTCGTGTATCCGATTAAAATAAATTATTAAAAAAAAAAAATTATAAAACCCCAAAAATAATCTCCGTAACCTAAAATCCGTTTAATTCTTTTCTTTAACCCTCTATTTGTTTAATTCTTAATGTCGACATTTGGGTTTTATCCGTGTTATAATTGTGGAAGGACAAACGAATTCCCACAATGCCCGTGTTCGACTTGTGAGATGTGCGGTTTTTACCTTAACGACGGAGTTTGTCTTAATTGTAATCCGACTCCAAATTTTTTCGACAACTCTCCGAATTTCTCCGACCCACCTTTCACCATTAAACGACATATTTTTGTAATAATAGGTGGTAACAATCATTACATTGTTTCGATGTCCATCACGTTCCCGATTAGTTCTGAACCGAACCGTGTAACAATCAAAACTTTAGTGATAATTATGAACCATATGATTTACGAAATGAATGTCTATTATTTGTTGTAAATGTGAGGTCTACACGACAATTACTAATGTTCACAATAATGGGTGCGAATAAACGATGATCCTATTTGCTTAATATTGCGGGAATAATCATAGGATTAATCCAATGTACTCAACCTCCGAAGAAATAGATAAAAACATTCAAAGGACGCAATAACGTGTAATTGAGATTTGTCGGTAAAAACGAAGAGCCTAAATCGAGTACATGAGGAATAAACGATGCAAATTTTGCGAAAATTGATTAACATTCAGGATGATAAACGGATTGTCCAAAGAAAAGGGAGGCCGCGGAGTTAGTAGCAAACGTAAAAGTCAAGAGTGCTTAAATATCGAAGAAAAATCTATTCCTCAAGCTTCTATTCGTTCAAGGAAATCACGAATTGATCCGACTTTAAGAAATTTCACAATTTCTACCAAACGTATTCCTTTTTCAACCGTGAAAACCGTTAACTCTCTAAAAATGGGGGATAAGCATCTTGACACACAAAAAGGTTCACTTGAATCTAGAGTTAAAGATCCTATTCCAATCCCAAGTGAGTCTGACGTTATTTCCGACGGTGATTGTGATGATGATTATCAAAAACTCTTGATTTTAAAAAGTTTCAACACTTTGGATGCCTTCCAGTTATGATGAAAACAGTAAAATAAGGAATGTTAAATATATTAGGCCTTCCGCACTCATGACCCGCCTTACCCAATCCGGACTCACTCATAATGGGAGTACGAGCATCTCGATACTATTCCGTAACGGGAATCGGCTAACACAATCAAGTCTAGTGTTGAAGACCTTGTCCCTACCCCAAGTGAGTCCGCGGATTTATCCGATGGTGAAAGTGAGTGTGATGTGCCCATAAATGATGATTCACCGGAATCTCATTTTTCGACTTTCGATAATCCTCTTTTCGATTCTAACGACGATTTCTCTAGTGATGATGAGTCATTATCCGAAGAGGAAATTCAAAAGGATGAATTTAAATATTTCTCCAATCCTCTTACGATCCTTGGACTATGAAATTATCACTAATGAGAAAAATTCTTCCTAATCAAAAGGATTAAGATGTTGTCAATCCAATTCCACCGGAATTGATGAACGTTTGCTTAAACGCCGAATTTGATCTTTTAGAATCTCTACTAAAATCGTGACTCTCCGATGATTCTACAAAGAACGATTCTATTTTTGATGAATTATCTCTTCCTCGACCTACCGGAAGAATCAATTTATGAAATTTCTGATGCCAAGATCGAGATCCCCCATCTCCATCACCTATCCTCGTTGAGGATAGTGACTTCTCTTATGGAGGAGATCGACTTACTTCATGCTTCGATGACTCGATTGCCAACGGGCATGAGAATCGTCTACTATGACTCGGATGGTGGATATTCGTTTTCCTTGAAGAATTGCTTAGTAAGTAGGACTCTCCTCCCCTTCCCGAAAATGATCATTTTCTCTTGAGTCATTTGATGATCCATCTCTTCCCGTCCACCTCCGGAACCTACACCGGATTGTTGAGATTGCTTTGATTTTTAAGCCCGATGGCGGGCGTTGTTTAATAGTAAAGTGTGGTGACCATTTCTGAAACACGATGTTGTTTATGCCTATTCTTTGCCCACACCCAAACCCAACCCACCCCTTAGTCCAATGTTTGACCTTTTGCTCCCGTTTTCATCCGAAAACAAGGACAAAGTGTTCAACCTGGGTATTTTCTCTTCTCTTTTCCTCATCTCATCGGCCAAAATTCACTTTGAGATTTTTTTTTGAAGCCCATATAGATTTCTGGAGGGGACATTCCTCACTTGGATGTCCCGTATCTCCAATTCTTTGGTATGGATAGGGGGGGGGGGGGGGGGCGCGGGGGGGGGGGGGGGGGGGGGGGGGGGGGGGGGGGGGGGGGGGGGGGGGGGGTCCTCCTTGACCAACTCAAGTGTGGAATCTGAGTCAGGGCTCATGACTCGTTAACAAAAATAAGCGCTTCGTGGTGGTAACCCCATGCTTATCCTAGTAAGTAAAGTATTTTATTAATAAGCGTGTGATTTTATAGCCTAGAGTGTGGGTGGCAGTGCTTCTTCTCTTTGGTTTGTGGTATCGTTTTTTTGCAGATCCCTTAAGATCATTAAAGACCCGTGCTTGTTTTCAATCACCTCCAATCATCCGTCTTCGATCTTTTGCTTATTTTGGAATCCTTAATCTTGATCATGAATATTATTATGCTTCCCTTTTCACACTTGAAATTTTTTGCATTTGCCTTTTTCATTCCTAAGTGTGGGGGTAAAACCCGATATTTTTAAACATTGAGGCCAATGTTCCATTCTAAGTGTGGGGGGGGATTTCTATCGAAATGTGATCATACCTGTGCCTTGCTGTGTCCCGCGCAACCCCGTTTTGACCAAAATTTTAAATTTTATTGTTTTATTATTAAAAAAAAATGATGATTAAAATATAAATATATAGTAATAAGTAGGCCCGTAGAATTAGGTAGCTTTTGATTTGACCGAGTTTAAAACTCTAGCTTTCCCCTTAGCTTTTTAGACTTAGCGTTTGCTTAACTTTAAAATTTTGCAAAGAACGAAAAATGATAGTGTTAAGTAGAAGTTGGATGCTAAACAAGGATTATTTGGAAATCTTAAGAGCTCATGTATGTAATTTGTCGCTTTTCCTCCCGTAAGCTTCTAATTTGACTAATAATACGTGCTATCTTTGAAAATTAGACTTAAATCAACTATTTTTGAATAAAGAATGTAGTCGATATCAATAAATTTAGTCTTAGTTCAAATTTATATTTGAATTTTCTAAAAATGTATTTTCTCTTCGATTAATGTTGCAAATAAATAAATAAAGATTAATAAGTAAAATAAATATCTTCGCCGGATTACTTCATCGTGTCGGAGGCGTGGCCGATGTTGAAGTCTTCATATAAGGTGGGGGCCGGTGTCATAATAAGTAGAATAACCTCTTGTCGACTCGCTATCGATGTGGCTTCGAGATAAAAGGCACCGGTGATATATTATGATTATAGCAAAAAAAAAAAAAATAATAATAATAATAATAATAATAATAAATAATAATAATCCGAGGTCGAAATATGTTTGCTACATCGTGTCGGAGGCGTGGCCGATGTTGTAGCCTTCTAAAGGACCGAGGTTTAATAGTTTATGTTGCTTAGTAAGTGGAAAATTATTTTTATTAAATTTAAATATGCTTTTGCACTAAGACTAATTCATTTTATGATTGTGATTTTTCAAATAAGATATGTGTAAACGGGAAACCTTAGAGATTTTGAAACCGAAGGTCCGTGAGTCCCGATACTAGTCTCCGTGAGGTGTCAAAAGCCCGGTCACTTAGCCGATGAGGTTGGGAATTGCCGGAGACGAAAACGCGACACTATGGGATGATCCACGCCTTCAAAATCAATCTTCTCGGGTGGAACGTGAAACATAGTTTTTGAATAACGTTGATCCATGGTTGAAATTCGAAATAGCACATTCACCTAATAAATAATAATTGTCGGGAGTGAAAAGTTTACAAGTTACAAATATGAGTAGTGTTAGCATCCTAACTTGTACTTAGCAGTGATTTCGTTTTAAGCTTAGTTTGGGGATTGTGAAAAGTCAAGGATGACGAACTTTTTTCCTATTCTTATAAGCCTTTTAAAAAAAAAATTTATAAAAAAATTAATTATCTTAGTTAGTATTATTTAATAAAGTTGGTTAAAACTGGGTGCTTGGCGAATTGAATGATTTTTGAACTATTGATGGGACCTAATTCTGTTCTTAGTTTGATTGTGAGGGGGTCATAAGTTAAAAGGGGGTAAAGTTATTTATTTTCGGGTATTGTTTTTACATTGCGTGAGGGACCAGCAATGGTTTAGTGTGGGGGGATTTGATATTGGCTAAAATATACATATTTTATACCCCGAAAAACACCATAAAAAGGCTAAAAACACTAAAATATAGATAATTATGTTGCAAATATGTTTGTATTGAAAACGAAGCAAAAACGGTAATTTTCGGGTGACTTTCGACGACGTTTTCACATTTATCGAGGTCCAAACGAAGTCGTGAAAATTCCTCGATCACACCATTGGAAAGAGCACGAAAAAACGAGTCCAACGGTACCGGCCTTTTATATTTAACCCTTTTTATTTTGAACCTTTTTCGTCCCTGTTTGAACCTTTAGTTATAAATAAACCAAACTGAGTTAAAAGGGGTTTATATATTAATTTTGCATACAATTCATTGTAACTATGCACTAGCACAGCGGTGTGTGTGCATAGTTTCATCCCAAGGGTCCCGAGTTCGAACCCAGGCTTGCCTGGGTGAGGATTTTCGGTGTTGTGACACGTGGCCCACTCTGGTGATGCCACGTGTCCGACGCCGAGAACCCGGACCCGATCCAGACATCGAACCCATCCAGACCGGACCCACCCCGACCTCGGCCAATACCCGGGAACCCGCCCGGCCCAATACCTGACCCGGCCCGGCACATCACCCGGTCCGACCCGGCAGTTGACTTACCGCCGACCACCGTTGACCGGTGGTCCGGCGGTGGTCCGACGGTGGTCAACGGTGGTCCGCCACCGTTGACCGTCGTTGACCGCCGCTGTTGACCGGTGGTCCGGCGGAGTTGACCGTCGTTGACCACCGTCGTTGACCACCGTTGACCGGTGGTCCGGCGGCGGTTGACCGAAGGTTGACCGGCGGGGGTGAACAGTGAAAATGCCACGTGGCACCACTCAGGTGGTGACACGTGGCGCTTCTAATCATTGGTGTCAGATGTGCAGGTACCAGGTACGAGGTGGCAGAGCGTCAGTACGAGGTACTGTAGCAGTCCGAGGTGTCAGTACACGTCAGTACGAGGTACTGTTCAGGTGACGGCTGGACCAATCAGAGGATGACACGTGGCACTGGCGTGTGTCAGTACGAGGTACTGTAGCGTCAGTACGAGGTAGGCGTGTGCAATAATGAGGCGGTTGGTAGAGTGCAAAAAGACCAAAATACCCCTAGATCCAGTAATATGAGTGGATGGAGGCTTGAAATGACGAAATTGCCCTCACCCACTTTGGGCTATATAAAGAGCACGCAGGAGATGATTTTGGGTGTGAGATTTTAGTAAATTTTAGTGTGTGTTTTCTTTATTAGTGTAGTATTAATTTTAGGAGTAGAATAGGGTAGCTTATTTTTAGCTTATTATTGTAAAAGCTTTTGAGCTTATTCTCAACTTATTGTATTGGCTTATTTCTCATGAATGAAGATGCTTTTTAAGGTTGGTTTTAATTAATGCTTTTTATCTTTATGCTTATTATTTATGCTTATTCTTCTACTCTTTCTTTTCTTTTGCTTATTTCTAAATAAGCTCATGCTTATAGCTTATTTTTGGATCCGATCTCTTAAGCTTATATTCTAATAAGCTTCTTCAATAGCTTATTTAGACTAGCTTATTTTATATTGTTTTTAATTTAGAGCTTTTCTAGTGAGCTTATTTTAGCTTATTTTCGAGTGCTTATTTTTCTAGTTTATTGTTTCTAGATCTAATCCTTAAATATATACCCTTGCACTAGTTCACTTGATTTTAACCACCTTAGTTTCGGGTGGATTAGATCTAAAAATAATAGATCTTATATTTCTAGCTTATTTTTTTTTTTTAATTTTTTTTTTTTTTTTTTTTTTTATTTTTTTTTGTTTTTTTTTTTTTTTTTTTTTTTTTTTTTTTTTTAGCATAAATTTAGTTTTTTAATTCTAGCTTATTTTTCTTAGATCTAAATCCTTAAATATACCCGATCCGAGTTCACTTGATTGAACACCTTAGTTTCGGGTGGATTTAGATCTAAAGTTTCTCATCTTTTTATTAGCTTATTTTTGTTCTAACTTTTCATGTCTTATTTCTTATTCCTTCTTTCTACATCTAAGGCCGGAGCTTAAGGGTCTTATAAGGTTGATAAATAAATAAGGTTTTTGATCTTTTTAGATTTTATGGAAATAATTAGTAGATAAAGTTGACACCTTTATTTGCTAATTAGTGAAGTAAAAGCTTTAAAGTGATAAACTTATTTGTTTATTAAGTTTGTAAGATCGGGTGGTTTTATATCATTGCGGTTCTTCATTCGGTTACCCTTTTTCCTTTTTTAATACTAGTAGTTTAGAATTATTAGCTTAAAATGTTTATGTTTGATCTTATGATTGTTGCTAGTTTATTTGTTATGATTAGTGAGTAGTTCATTTGTGTTTGCTAAGTGATTAGTGATTTGGAATTTAGGTGCGGGTTTAAAAAGGTTTAAAAATTAATAGTCATTAGAATTTTCAAATTTAAATACCGTCATTTATTTTTAATGCAATTTACTTTACTTGTCATTTAAATTACTTTACTTTATTTTACTTTATTTGTCATTTAAATTTCTTGAAATTTGTTTTCGAAGGATTTTAATTCGTTAAACCTAAAGCCCGCACTTAATGAACATTTCACGTCACTTAGCAAGCATTTTCTTCATTTATATCTTTTAGATCAATTTTAGTATAATCTTGTAGTTTTTAATCTTAAAATTAATATTAGTTTAAAAATAGTTTAAATTCAAAAGTTTAGTTTCCCTTTTATATGCTTTCCCTTTTAGTAGATTTAGAAAACCAATCCCAAAAACTTAAGTGATAATCAAGCTCGATTTACAACTTGAACGTAGATTTCCATTCACTTCTCGCCGAGGAAACGACCCGGGAGGTTTTTGATAATTGCTTTGGTTAAAAGCGATTTTCTAGAACCCGACGGAAAATACTCACTATACTATAATTGTTTCTATCCTTATTAGTACGTATTTATATATTATATATTTTATACGTGTTAGTTCGGACGTGATCAAGGATTGTAGACGATTGTTGAAGCCGTTTGAAAATTTTTGTTTTAAGATCCTTCCGTGTGAAGTTATTTTGTTTATTTTCTTATAAAAAAAATACAAAAAGATTTTTCTTTTATTTAGTATAATTATAATATAAAAAAAATCAAAAATATAAAAACATTATCCATAAAAAGAAATAAAAAAATTATTACCAAGTTAGTAAAAGAACACCAACATATAATACTTTCAACTGAAGTATTATCCATTAATAAGTTCCCGAACCAAAGAATCAAAAACTTACCTTTTGTGTCACTTGCAACGTACGGCTCGCCTTTGAAAGTTAAACAAACTCCTTTGTGTGTTTTTCTTTTAAAGAGTTACCGAGAAGCGAGTTGATTATTAGGTTTAAGTGTCTTATCTCATTGTCCGTTATTAAAATTTATTGTGAATACATTGTTGAAAAACAAAAAAAAATCAAAAATAAAAACCAAAAAAATTAGTATAAATTTTCTTTTTACATTTTAGTGCATGCGCACTCGTTCTCAATCTCGTAATTCTAATCGTCAACAACAACAAGTCAAGCCGACTTTTGTTGAACCATTTAATCTTGTTGAACCAATTGAAAATCAAGCTCCTCTTGTAGTTACAATGGACGATACTCATACTACGGCTCAATTGCTCGAAGCACCCACCGTGGGTTACGAGGATGCCATCGTTGTGCCCGAGATCACCGCGGACAACTTTGAGCTTAAGCACGGTTTGCTTACCCTCGTTCAAAACAAACAATTCTTCGGACATGACAAAGAAGACCCTCATGCTCACATCCGTTATTTCAACAAGATCACTTCTACGATGAAGTTCCCGAACGTCCTGAGTACGTCGGTAAAGCTTATGCTTTTCCTATTTTCTCTCGAGGGTGCAACCCGGATTTGGCTTGAAAAAGAACCCCCTCGATCGATTCTCACATGGGATGATCTTGTTTCGAAATTCATCAACAAATTCTTCCCTCCTTCCAAAACAACAAATCTTCGAAATGAAATCACGAGATTTCAACAATGATTTGATGAAACTTTCTATGAGGCATGGGACCGATTCAATGATCTTCTTCGGGCATGCCCCAATCCATGGCTTTTTTTGAGTACATCAACTCGATACTTTCAATAATGCTTTGAACTCTAATGATCATAGATTTCGTTGAATTCCGCCGCGGGTGGTAACTTTTTGGATAAAATGCCCCGAGATTGCCTAAGAATCATCGAGAGAAAATCCAAAGTTCGTAATTCACGTAACAAACCGGTTGTTGCCAAAGTGAGTTTGAGCTCTTCTACCCCCGGTATTTCTCCCGATGTTGCTGAACTTAAAGATATGGTGAAAGCCTTAATTCTCGATAAGAAAAACCAAACCCAAGCTCCCGCTCCTGTAAAAGCGGTCAAGGAAAGTTGTGTTACTTGTGGTGGTACTCATTCTTACTGAAATTGTCCCACCACCAATGGCAATGTTTATCGTGACAATATTCAAGAATATGTTTCCCAAGCCACCGCAGCTAATTTCAATCAAGGAAATACCGGTTACCGAGCCCCGATTGCTAATCAAATTTGACCTCCCGGTTTTCCTCCCATTCAACAAAACCAAGGAAATAACCAAAACCGTTACAACCAAAACCGGGGGACTAATTACAACCAAGGCTAAATTTATCGACCCCCGATTAATCAACCCCCGGTTCACCAAGCTCAACCTTACCAAGCTCCAGCTCCTCAAACACAAGGTGTAACAAAGACCGATTTTGAAAGCTACGTCAAGGCTAATGATGCAGTTATAAGAAACATGCAAGACCAAAACCAAAACTTGCAAAATCAAATGACCAATTTAACATACATGCTTTCCAAGTTTGTGAATTCCAATACTGCTTCTACTTCAGGTTCAGGGACACTCCCTAGTAATACCATTACTAACCTAAAGGTAGATTTGAAGGGTATTACCACCCAAAGCGGTGTTGCTTATCAAGGACCCACGATTCCTACTACTTCTTCTTCTCCTCCTAAAGTAGTGGAACGTGAATCCGAGGTGACAAAGGACACGGTGCCTCCTACTAATAACAGAAGTACCAAAAACGTCCAACCTCTAGTTGTCCAAGTTCAACCTCAAGTACCAAATTCTGAACTCGTTGTTGCTCCCGTTAGTGCTCTGATGCCTAACTTGAAACTGTCAATTCCATATCCTTCGAGATGTAATGATGAAAGGCGCCGTGAAAAAGCTAACGACCAAATTGAGAAATTCTACAAAATCTTTCAAGATATGAGTTTCGAAATTAGCTTCGCAGATGCTTTGATTCTTATGCCAAAATTTGCTTCGACTCTTAAAGCCTTAATTGGAAACAAAGAAAAATTAAGTGAAATGGCTAGAACTCCTTTGAATGAGCATTGTTCGGTGGTTATCCTCAACAAGTTACCCGAAAAACTTGGAGACCCCGGCAAATTTCTCATACCGTGTGATTTTCCCGGAATGGATGAGTGCTTAGCCTTGGCCGATCTTGGCGCTAGCATAAATCTCATGCCATTATCCGTGTGGAAAAAGCTTTCTCTTCCGGAGCTCACTCCTACTTGTATGACTCTTGAACTTGCGGACCGTTCGATTACCTAACCGATCGGTATCGCCGAAGATGTCTATCTAAAAGTAGGAAAGTTCAAATTCCCGGCCGACTTTGTAGTCGTAGACTTTGATGCCGATCCCCGAGTTCCCCTAATTCTCGGGAGATCCTTCTTAAAGACCGGACGTGCTTTGATTGATGTGTATGAAGGTGAATTAACTCTTCGTGTTGGAAAAGAAGCCATAACATTCAATCTTGATCAAACCTCGAGATACTCCTCTAATTACGATGATATGACGGCAAACCGAATCGATGTCATTGAAATGGCTTGTGAGGAGTATTCTCAAGAAATTCTTGGTTTTTCCGATGTGAATCTGCAAGTGGCTATCCTCACTCCTTATTATGACCCATTGATTCCTACCTCTTTCTGCCAACTCCTCACATCCCTTCGGTGATATGATTCTCTTCTCGAGAAGTCAATGCTTTCCTCGCTCTTGGGAAGACGATCGCAACTTCATCGGAGTTGATGACTCTTATTATGACCCAGAGGGGGATATTCTTCTTCTAGAATCATTTCTCAATGATGATCCATCATTACCCCCTACCACTCAAGGAAATTATTTGCCAGAAATTCAAAACGAACTTAAAGTTTGTGAAGCTAAAACCGATAAATCTTCAATTAATGAACCTCCCGAGGTCGAACTCAAGGACTTACCTCCTTATATCGAATATGCATTTTTGGAAGGTGACAACAAGTTGCCCGTCATTATTGCTAAAGACTTGAGTATCGAGGAAAAAGCCGCTCTCATAAAGGTTTTGAAGTCACACAAGCGAGCCATCACTTGGAAACTCATCAAGAATCGAATTCCATTACGAGGATTGAGGACTTATTTGATTAGCATGCAAGGTTCGGACGTGTTTTTTCGAAGATTGATTTACGATCTGGTTTCTATCACCTTAGTATCGCAAGGGAAGCATTCCTTAGTACAGTGTTTAGAACTCCTTCTTGGACATTAGGAGTTTCTAAGTAATGGCCTTTTGGATCTGAATAATGCACCTTGCCAGGATTTCATGGATTTGTTAATCGTGTGTGCAAGCCGTTTCCTTGATAACGTTCTAATTGTATTCATTGATGAATTCTGATCTATTCCGAAAAATAAAGAAGAACATGGGTAAACATTTGAAGACTATATTGAATTTGCTAAAGAGCGAAACAGTTGTACGCTAAGTTTTCGAAGTTTGATTTTTAGCTCGATTCCAGCAATTCTTTTGGCTATGTGATTGTAGTAGTGGTGATCATGTTGATCTGACGAATGATCGGACATTAAAAAAAATTTGGGCTGTTTGCACAGACTACACCGACGAAGTGCGACAATTTTGGGTTTGGCGCAGTGTTATTATCGAAGGTTTATTAAGGGTTTTCTCTATATCTAAAACCATTAACTATACTCACTCAGAAAAATAAGCTGTATGTGTGTGGCGACGACGAAGAGGAGGCATTTCAAACATTGAAGCTGAAATTGTGTAGTACGCTAATATTATCACTACCTGAAGGAAGCGAAGACTTTGTTGTGTAATGTGATGCATCCCTTAAAGGATTTGGAGCTGTGTTGATGCAGCAAGAAAAGGTGATTGCGTACGCCTCTAGGCAACTTAGAAAGAATGAAGAAAATTATACGACCCATGACTTGAAATTGGGAGCAGTGGTTTTTGCTCTTCGACTATGGAGATATTATTTGTACGACACTAAGTATACGGTATACACCGATCATAAAAGTCTACAATATATTTTAGATCAGAAAGAGCTAAAAATGAGGCAGCGTAGATGGATTGAACTTTTGAGTGATTACGATTGTGTTATTCGTTATCACCCGGGAAAGGAGAATGTTGTCTCTGAGGCGTTGAGCAGGAACGATAAGGAACCGATTCGATAGTTTTTATTTTTAAAAACTGCTCCCCCTCAACACATGCATCGATAACTGAAATTGTTTAGCATGGTGATGAAGGAGACCGCACTCGAGTCTTTATAGATCACATATTTACATGTTGCATATTTTAATCATATTTTCTCCCTTATCAAAAATGTCAAATCTCTTGATATTTTGGATATCAATTGATTCAAATATGTTTGAAAACTTTTTGGAGAGAGAAATGTTTCAATTATTATTAAGCCGTATTAGGAATATTTTAATGCCCCAAATTAATTATTGAGGGATGTATAAAATAGTGTTGAGTACATTAATTTGAAAGATTTTGAATTTACTAAGAAATTCTTGAAAAATTTGTACTCAAGCATTATATTATATATTTGCCTATATTACTAGTCTATACTACTTAATATACATATTCACAAAATTTGTTTTTATGAGACATGACCTGAATGAGTAGAACCAAAATATGACAAAGTCATACTGTCTGCCATAAGAGTCTGTAGTCAGTCCCATAATCCTGTCCACCAACGAACTTCTCTAAACTCCTCATAATCCTTCTATGTAGCAACTGTTAATTAATGTCTTTAATCATGATGCGAGACTGTTTCTAATCTGTTGCAGTCCATTTCCTCCTTTCCATGGCTTTGTTATACCCCAGCTTGAGGTTCTTCAGCATCTGATCCAGAGTATTACAAATTGAAGTAAGTGTGTCATTACTAAACTTGTAGAGCTCTTCAGTATGCATCAATCTCTTCCTCTTTAGCTTTGTCTTTGGAAATCACTCCTTGAGGTTTTGAGAGAGTGGTATAAAGCGCTCTACGGGACAGGTCAACATCATGTGTCCATGGCTTAGAGATGTTGAACTTCTTCTGGTAACTTTCAACACCGAGCTGAAGATCTTTAACTCTCGCCTAAATGACAATCCTTCGAGTGTACATACGTAAACCCACTGCCAAGTGGACAATGATATTTACGTCGAGATTGTTGAGCTTGTTTTGATCAACTAGAAGCAACATATCTTCGATGTCGTTCAGATGAAGTCATGGAAAGTCACCTTCTATGAACTTGTATAATTTCTGATCTGCTCTTCTAACAACGATCTCCTTCAGATGGCCATATCAATACCACTCGTTAATCATGACACTGGTTACACTTAGAATCCTCATGGTGGAGTAAACATCATGTCTGGACACCCTGTTGATTACGTACCCATAGAACCTTTGACGATTGGGTCCCTAGTTAGAAATCCCTAAAGCAACATGCTTTTCATAAGCTACCTTTATTGGACTCCATAATTTGGGAACTATGTCTTCAATGCCTTCTACATCATACTTTGCAGCCTTTGTCTTTGTTATTGATTCTGTATATTTTCTGTTAGTGCTTCCTCCTCTCAGATATTCAAGATCGTTGTTGAAGAAGAAATCAGCAGGGATAGTAAGACTACCTCGAGATTCGTGCAAAGGTAGAGGATTGCTAAGGTCATAGGGACAACGATTTCCTTTAGGGTTGTTCCAGTCTAATTGATTGGATAGAGCATGATAAAATTCTTCCATGTTGTATTCAAGTTCTACATAACTTTTGCTCATTCCTTTTAGAAGATTATAAACCGGTTATACTAGATTAGCTTTTGTCAGCTTGCTGATCTTAAGATGGTTCATAGCAAAGGCAGAGAAATTAATAGGAGTGCTTATCAAATCATCAAATGTAAGAGGAGTTTTTTTTGCATTTGCTAGATCATTGAGCCAATCTTGTGCTGGTTCATTATCTACTGACTTGCCTTTGTTCCATTCTGGATCATGAGTAGGTGCTCTTAGAGATTTCTTGAACCAATCATACTTAGGATCAGCCTCAACATTGGGTTGTTCATTAGTTTTACCTAAGTCATCTCCTTGATTCATTGACATATCAGCATCTGCGGCCTCATAGATTGTTTCCACTGATTGAACAGACGTACTAGTTGATTTTGGCTGAGACTGAGTAGTATCTTTAGAAGAACCAACAAACTTTGGCTTTTTGGATGGTTTAACATCCTTGCTTGTCTTTATTTTCTTCAACCCTTGGTCTGGTCCACTAGGAGGGTCTTGATCTCTATCATCCTGTTGTCTCTTCTTCTAATTGAGGGAACAACAGTCTTAGCCTTTTCCATATCATCCTCATCCAGGACTAATGATTCCATTAGTGCATCATACAATGCTTGGTTTGTTGGATGCTTTAAGTAAAACTTATTCTCCCACGTCATTTGGAAGAGAGTCTCCTTTTGGTCAAACTCAGCTTTAGCAGCTTGATCAAACGATTTTGGTGAATGCTAAGACTTCTGCTACTTTTCTGCATGTTCCATTTTGATCTTACGGATTTCTAAAATACTTTTCTGAGAATCCTTTTCCAAGAGATCAATTAGTTGCTTTAGAGAATGTTTTTGAATTAGATCTTCTGTATTCTTCTCGAGCTCCTTCTAAAGAGCATCTCCCAGACTTAATCCAAGACACTCTTGTACAGTTGATGAAACTTCAGATCGGATTGATGCACGAAGTGCTGTAAAGTGATCAACTTGTTTGAGCTCTTTGACTTCTTTTTCTAAGTCATATTCTCTAAGCTGGATAGCAAAAAAGGTTTCAGAATTAGGAATTGCAGTAGTAGAGGATGGAGCTATAATTGTTGTTGTTGTTGGTGTTGTTAGTGTAGGGATTGGTGGAGGTGTTAAAGTTGTTAGTGTTGGAGGAACAACAAATGCAAGTACATTAAGCAAAGGTGTTGAGAGTACAGCAGGAATCTCTTGTTGAATTTGTACATCTACCATAGATGTGATTTCTGCATCTGTAGATTCCTTAACAGTACCCAGTAATGAACGTTTAGGAGAAGAGATAAGAAATTAATTACCATAGTTAGATGACATAAATTAGCTGGATGTAGAGATCAATAGTTTAGGTTTCTCTTTGTGTGTCATTGAGACCAAAACACCTGATACCTCATATTTAGCTTGTTCATCTTGAATAGGTTCTTGGTCGGTATCTTTTTCTTCTTCTGCTTTGTCTTCATCATTCTTTTCAACATCATCCATTGCTTGATCTTCGTTATCTGATTCAGTTCGTTCATCATCGTCCGTATGTACGTATTCATCTTCATGCACGAACTCATCTCTTTGTGTTTCATCATTATCATGCTTGTTTTCTTCATCATCAGTTTCTTTATGATCAATGCTTTGATCATCATCATTGTTATCTTCTTCATCATCATCAATATAAATCCATAGAGTCATCTTGAGCTCCAGTACCGACCGTTGGCTCATCGGGAACTTTTGGCATTAAACCAGCTCCTTTACTTGAGCCTGCAGTCTGTTGTGGTCTTGTAGCTAGTTTGCTGGCTTTGATGGCTTTCTTTGTATCATCAGCAAGACGTTCTTCTTCAGACATGACTTGAACACCTTTGAGTTTCTAAGTTTGGTACAATGGGTTCTTCTTTGATACTGTTGGAGTATCTTTAAAGACAACACCAGTCCGCCTTATTTTTTCAGTAGGCTTTTCAGTGACTAGTCGTTCATGAGTTTCATGCACAAGTCCTGCTGCTTCTTATTCTTTAACTTTAGTTTTGCTCATTGACTTGGCTAATTCAAGAGCAACATCAGGGTCTTCAGAGATAATATTGTCATGTGACAATCCGTCAAATTCAGGTCGTTATTTTATTCTCGAGTATTAAATATAATTTTCATTTTTATGTTGAAATATGAACTCACGACAAAACAGGAAGAAATTAGGGCTTACGATTGTAATTTACGCGACGTTTACAAAGAATCGGCGAAACCTACGTTAAGCATCCATGATTATAATCTTCATCATTTTCATTTTTCCGTTATGTTTCGCGTTTACGAAAATTTCTTGCTAAAACTCGCGTTTTTACCTAAAACCTTACCTTTAATAAATTAAATTTTACACCACACTTTAATAAAACATATAAACTAAAAATCAAAAAAAAATATTTTTTTTATAAAACAAGGCCCTAGGCCGGTTTACCCAAACCCACACACAACCACTTCCCACTTCTCCATAAAACACAATTATACACTTCTCTTTCCCATACATGCAACCCTTCACTTCTCTAAATCTCAAAAACTTTTCTCTCTTCCTTTTGGTCCCCAATTCTGCCGAAATTAGCCACACCACCACCACCATCACACAAAATTTTTCATCTCCTTTTATCCATTATAACACCATCCCTAAGCCTCTTGCAAAGTTTGGTGCAATTTCATGAAGATTTGAAGGAGTTTAGGGCTTGTTTTCTTAGGTTTTCTTGAAGCTTTTGATTGGGGTTTTCTTGGGGAGATTCTTGGTGATATTTAGGATGTTTAGAAGCTTGTTAACCATGGGTTATTTGGTTCGAATCAGCCCCACACAAGAAAGGGTGTTCTTGGTTGATTCACTAGCCTAAATCTCTCTTTTTGTAAGCCAACCCACCCAGACCCCACACCAACAAACCAAACATCTAAAACTAACCAAAAAACACGACACCCCCCAACCGACCCAACCTAACAAAGAAACATGACAAGAAGCAATGACGCGCCACCATCTGAAGTTATTACTTCAACGCTCTTCATCGTACCTGCCATCACGTCCCGGTACAAGCCACAGTCATATTAATACTTTATTATTGTTTTTATAAACCCCCGAGCGGGATAACCGCTATTTTTATAAAAAGATCAGAACACAAGGGACTCGAATGTATGCTAGTCATCTTTTGATATAATAAGTTAGCTAACCTCGCTAAGATAAAAGACCCGCGGAAATCATGAAATGTTAACCTACCGGGTAATGGTAGACCTTATAAACATGAAATAGTACTAATTCTGGAGGTTGCCACCCCCCATACCTTGACGACTGCATCTCGTCTCCGTGTCGAAAATGAACACGACGAAAAAAAAATCACGGATGTGTTGTATTAAAGGAGTAAAATCACTCATAGCGAGGTTGTAATAGTGGGCCAATTTTATTATATGGTAAACGTTCAATGGTCATGCGGCTTATAATAATCCCCTTATAACTTTGTCTGATCCACATCGTTATATCCTGAAATTTTGAGAAATGATACTTGTGTTCGGAAAATTTTATTGTTTATATATATATATATATATATAAACTCTATGGATTCACTCAACATTATTGTTGACTTTTATTGGGGGAGATGGTGAACAGTGAAAACTGTTTTTCCCGCCCCCTAATTGTTATACACTTTGTGTTTGACTCGGGGGTTTAAGGTGTTGACTTGGGCTCGGGTAAAAGGGAAATAGGCCATAGGTAATTATTTTTGGCTGGGTAAAAAGGGTTTAGGTAAAAGGGTTTGGTTATGAGATAACGACCGTTAGTTCTTTTATAATAAAAGGACTAACGGTATTAGGGTTATAAGGACTTTTGGTGAAAGTTGTTTTACATTAAGGGTATTTTGAGGGTTTTGGCATTTTGTAAGTTGACCATTGTTAACCATGGTTGACTATTTGACCTTTTTGCTATCAAACTCCCGGCTCTTGGCACTCTTTCCATTCCTGTGTCCGTGTTTGTCCGGTTTTGACCGTTTTCTTATGATTTTTGCAATATCCGTACCTATACATCACCAAACAACAAAACACACATATACAAGCATATTTATGCACATTTTCATCATTTTAGGGCTTGTTTTGATATACAAAGGATATGTGATTTCTCACATATCAAAATTCCCCAAACTAAGTGATTTTCATGTCCTCACGCAATATTATATGCTCTAAAACCAAATACCTTAAACTTCCCCAAACTAAATCTTTGAAAAGTAGCAAAGACTTTTGTGGGGAGAGTTAAGAAATCACAAGCTTTAAAACACCCAATTTTCCCATTTTTCAAAACTTTTTCCATTTTTATGATTTTTCTAATTTACAACTTACAACTTATTCATGTTTGGCATAATGTATTGCTTTCATTATTCATTGATAACTTTTAGGATCACGGAAAAAAAAGCACAAAAAGTGTCCAAATGGATAAATTCATCGTCCCCGACTTTCACCTCTCCAAGCCAAGCTTAAAAACAAGATCATTGCAAAATACAAGCTATGATGCTAACACTACTCATAAAAGCTAACTGTGTACTTTTCCTCCCTTATTCCTAATTTCCTCTAAGGATTTTATTATTATTATTATTGGTGACAAATAAATTATGCCCTTATTAATATAAAGTAAACCCGGTTTAGACCATTAATAGCTTGAAATCCTTTCCTAAAGAGACGATATGGTGAGAATAAGGTCCACATCAAGGTTTTAATTTCACATGATTTAGGGGTTATCCTTTTTATTTCATCCGTAACAACTCAACTACGAGTCCAGAGATGAAGGCTTTATTTAGATAACCACAGAGTCAAAATTTGGCTTTATTATTATTATTACAACATTATTAAACCTCGGTCCTTTAGAAGGCTGCAACATCGGTTGTGAGCCGGCAAGATGCAGCAAACTTTTATCAGTCTCGGATTATTATTACTATGTGCCTTATTTAGAAGACTACCACATCGGTTGTGAGCCGGCAAGAGGTAGTAAACTTTTTTCAGCCCACAGTTTTTATTATTATTATTATTACCTCCACCCTTTAAACGACTGTCACATCGGTATGCGAGCCGACCATGATCCAGAAGTCTTATTTTGGCTTCGGTTTATTTCATAATTATTATTATTATAGCCAAATTTCAAGTCCTGTGGTCTTTTAACAACTGCCACATCGGTATGCGAGCCGACCATGGTCCAGGAGTCTATTTCCCCACAACACTGACAAAACCTCGATGTGTACCTTACTTTCACCAGAAGGAATCTCTACGAAGTGATCTAAGCTAAGAATTGCAAAAACCAAAGAAACTTTATTTATTTAAACAATTATATAAAGGTGAAACAAGCTAATGGGAGAAAAAGCCACAATTAACACTTATGAGCCTTAAAGAAATCCAACTATTCTATGTTTAGCCTCAAAACTTATACTCTACTCTATCATCTCTTGTTCTTCACAATTTAAAATTTCTAAGAAAGAAATTCGTGAATACTTAGCCTAACGAATTAAGATCGGCACTTTAACAAGTCACATTGACTGGCAACAATCTCAACTCTAATAAATCGAATTTCGCATATTTAAAATCAATTATGGGAACTTGCAAAGTCTTGACTTTGTTAAGCTAGACTTGCGTTTTATAGCTCCTTGTATAAAAGATTAGCAAAATCAATATATTTAAAGTTAAGGAGAAAGCTAAGATATAAAACCGGTCGGGTCAAAATTTACTTTTCATTCTCTCCAACGCAAGTCTTATTGACTTTTCTAAGCTAGACTTGCTTTTATAGCTCCATTTATAAAAGATTACAAAAATCAATCTATTACGTTAAGAAAAAGTCTAAGAATCAAAAAACCGTCAGGGGGGTCAAAATTTACTTTTCGTTCTCACCAACGAAAAACTTACATTTGTGTCAACCATTTTTTTAATCAACTAACTAATATATATTTTTTATTATTTTATATGTGAACAATTAACTAGATATTAAGACTTAAAAATTTAAAATTTTTGTGGGAAAACAGGGTACGTGAGATCAACGGCAAAGGTAGGTAAGATCATATCGAAGATATACTACCTCCATACAAAATTAAAACATTGTCCTAATGTTTCCTAACTAAGACTTAATTACTTGTTCACATATAAAATAAAATTAAAAAAATATATTAGTTTAGTTAACTTAAAAAAAGGTTGAGCACAAATGTAAGTTTCCCGTTGGTGAGAACAAAAAGTATATTTTTGACCCGACCGTTTTATATCTTAGCATTTTCTTAACTAAATAGAATATGATTTTTGCTAATCTTTAGACAAGGAGCTATAAAACGCAAGTCTAGCTTAAAAATCAAGACTTTGCAAGTTCCCATAATTGATTTTAAATATGCGAAGATCGATTTATTAGAGTTGAGATTGTTGCCTGTCCTAGAGACATGTTAAAGTCCAATCAAAAAAAATAAAAAAATATAATTTTTTTACTATTTTAAAAACATAAGATAAAATAATTTAGAATAAAAATTTTAAAAAAAAAAATAAACAAGAAATAAAAATAAAAAAAAAAAGAAAATTAAATAAAATATAAAAAAAAAAAAAAATAAAAATATGATATTAATTCATTAGGCTAGAGTATTTCACGAGTTTCTTTATTAGAAATTTTAAATTGTGAAGAACAAGAGATGATAGAGTAGAGTATAAGTTTTGATGCTAAACAAAGAATAGTTGGATTTCTTTAAAGCTCATAAGTGTTCATTGTGGTTTTTGCTCCCATCAGCTTAATAAACGTTATATAATTGTTGAATAAATAAAGTTTCTTTGGTTTTTGCGATTCTTAGTTTAAATCGCTTCATAGAGATTCCTTCTGGTGAAAGTAAGGTACACATCAAGGTTTTGTCAGTGTTGTGGGGAAATAGACTCCTGGACCATGGTCGGCTCGCATACCGATGTGACAGTTGTTAAAAGACCACAGGACTTGAAATTTGGCTATAATAATAATAATTATGAAATAAGCCGAAGCCAAAATAAGACTTCTGGATCTTGGTCGGCTCGCATACCGATGTGACAATCGTTTAAAGGGTGGAGGTAATAATAATAATAAAAACTGTGGGCTGATAAAAGTTTACTACCTCTTGCCGGCTCACAACCGATGTGGTAGTCTTCTATATTACGGCACGATTAGTAATAATAATCCGAACTGCAAAAGTTTGCATGTCATCTTCAGCTCACACCGTTGTTGCAGCCTTCTAAAAAGGTCGAGGAAATTACCGGAGGCGAAATAATGTTGCTGCATGCTTGCCACACGAACCGTGTGTTGCAGCCTGTGCTAAAGAACGAGGTTTAATAATGTTGCAATAATAATAATAATAAAGCCAAATTTTGACTCCGGGGTTTATCTAAATAAAGCCTCCGTCTCTGGACTTGTAGTTGAGTTGTTGCGGATGAAATAAAAAGGATAACCCCTAAATCATGCGAAATTAGAACCTTAATGTGGACCTTATTCTCACCATATCGTCTCTTAGGAAATGATTTTAAACGATTAATAGTCTAGAACAGGGTTTAATTTAATAATAAACATAAATTTTATTTGTCACCAATAATAATAATAAAATCCTTAGAGGAATTTTACGAATAAGGAGGAAAAAGTACGTACACCTATTAGCTTTTAAGAGTAGTGTTAGCATCATAACTTGTATTTTTGCAATGATCTTGTTTTTTAAAGCTGCTTTGGAGAGGTGAAAGTCAAGGATGATGAATTTATTCATTTGGACACTTTTTGTGCTTTTTGTTTTCGTGATCCTAAAAGTTATCAATGAATAATAAAAGCAATAAATTATGTCACACATGAATACGTTGTAAGATGAAAATTAGAAAAATCTAGTAAAATGGAAAAAGTTTTAAAAAATAGGAAAAAGTGGTGTTTTAAAGCTTGTGATTTCTTAACTCTCCCCACAAAAGACTTTGCTACTTTTAAAGGATTTGATGTTTAGGAGTAGTTTTGAGGTATTTGGTTGTAAGGGCATATAACCTGCGTGAGGACACACAATCACTTCGTTTGGGGAATTTGATATGTGAGAAATCACTATCCGTTTTATACCAAAATGACCCTAAAATGAACAAATTGTGCAAATTATGCTTGTATATTCCTTGTTTTGTCATTTTGATGTTTAGGTACGATATTGCAAAATCACAAGAAAAAGGGTTCAAAACCTACAAACACGAACACGGGAACGGATAGAGTGCACAAGAGCCGGGAATTTCTAGCAAAGGTAACAAAGTCAACTTTGGTCAACCATTGGTCAACCCACAAAAAGACAAAACCCTCAAAATACCCAAATGAGCCTTAATGTTAAACCAAATTCACAATAAGTCCTTAAAACCCTAACACCGTTAGTCTTTTTATTATAAAGACTAACGACGTATCTCTTTTAAAAACCAAAAATCTTAACCAATAACCCAGCTAATAATAAACTTCATTAGCCCCTATCCCATTTTTCTAAGCCCCAAGTCAACGAGTTCAAAAGACGGTCAACACTAAAACAAATAAAATGGGGGGAGGGAAAACAGTTTTACTGTTTACCCATCTTCCCAATTCACCATCCTTATAAATTACCCCAATTAAGTGTAATTAACCCAATCCTTTCACTCATCCAACGTGGCAACGAAGATTCCAAGTACCAAGTACCATGTAAGCATAAAAAACGTCACCCTTTGATATTGATTGGACAGCTCTGACAAAAGAATGACACGCGGATTCAAAACAAACACACCTCTTGATGGAATTTTACACTAAAAACAATGCAAAAGAAGCACACACAAGTCCAAAGAAGTGGATTGCCACTTGGCAATCCGTGTCTCACATTCTAAACAACGGCACAAATGAGGATCCAATGATGAAAGAATACGAGTGCCCAAGATTACGACCATAGGGGAGCTGGTAACAGACCTAGAAGCTACTCCCTCTCCTATAAATAGAACCTCACTCCTCACTCACAAGGGGGTAGTTAGTTTTTAGCAGCCTTAGAGGGTACTTATTAATTATACTTATGTAATTTCTTTTAGCTTATTGTTTTCAGTCAATGTAATTTCAATATTAATCTTGTACTCAGCTTTATTATTAATAAAAGTTTAAGTTTTCTTATTTAAGCATTTGTCTTTTCATAAGTTTGCTTTTTATGCAAATAATGGTTAAATAAGCTCTTATACTGTTTCATAAGCTCAAATTACTCTTAACACTAAAAGCTCATCAAATACTTGAATACTAATGGAATTGGATGATTGCTTATAGTATTCAAGTAGGTAATAGTGCTTGATGGTCAAGTGTTAGGATTAGTATAGGATTTTGGATTAAGCTTAAGCTGCATTTATAGCTCTAGATTAGAGCAACTCAACCTCTGTTTAGTCTTATGTGGATTGTTACTCACTTCTTTTCCTTTGTTATTTAACTTTTTCTGTCTTTTATAATCATAGTCTAAAATCTGCATTAGAGCTTAATCTGTTTTGAAGTAGCTTAAATTATTATCTAGCTTAATTCTGCTTAATATTGTTTGTTTGTTGCTATTTGAGCTAATTTGTGGTAGCATTAAAAATTTAGTTTACAATGTTATTAAAAATCCAAAAATGATTAGCCATAACTGTAGCTTTATTGTTCTGGCTTAGTTGAATGCTTATTAACTGTTCAGTAGTTTATTATAAGCTGTCCAAGTATCTTACCTGATCTGGTTGTTCTTTATTCTCATTTTTTATAAAGCTGATTATTGTGGAATTGAAGAATTTAAGGGAGTGTTTTGGTGGGGGTAGCAAGCAGTTCTAACTTTAAGTTAGAACTGCTGAATCCGATTTGGTCCTTTGGATTCGTTTTAAATTCTATTATTAGTTTATAAATTCATGATTTTAAAATTGTTGCAGGGTTTAATCTAGTTTTGATACAATTTGTGATAGTTTTGTTAAGATTTGTTAGCTGAATTTAGTTAGAATGCTTTCAGCTCAAGTCCAGTTCTAGGTGTTTGACATTGCTCAATTTACTCTTTCTTTAGTGTTTAAAAGTTGTAGAATAAGTCCTCTAAGGTCCTTGTTAGTTAGTTAAAATTTTTGTCATTAAAGTGTCAACCGTGCATCAGCATAGAAAACAGCAATAATCCTTTTTTCAAGTTAAAATTTATGCTAGTTAGAATAGTTGTTAGGTCTTGATATTCAGAGCACTAATAGTTTGTAGGACATATTTCATTAGTTTGAGCTTAATTTGTTGAAAATAGCTTATTTGTCTATCTGTTTTTAAGCTCAAAATCAGCATTTTGTCTTTTGAAAACCAAAAAGTATACTCAGCATATACTAAGTGAAATTAGCCCTTTCATTTAGCTTTTATTTAGATCATTTGAGTTTCAAATTCCTTTTCAAAAGCTGTTTTAAGTAGCTTGTAGTATAAGCTTTCTAAAAATACAAGCCATTTTGTCATAAGGTTCCATTTGAGTGCTGAAAATTAAGCTCAAAATGGCTCTTAGGCCTGTTTGGTTAACAGTTATATCAAAGTGCTTATTTATGATTTTTAGCTTATTGCCATAAGTTTTTGTTTAGTTTCTGTCTTAACTAGCTTATTAGGTTCATATTTAGTAGTTCATAGCTTATTTAGGTTAGTATCTGAGCCTTATTTAGCTTTCATAATAAACAAAAATAATCAAAAAATAGCCTAAGTTGCTTTTTTTATTATGGCTTTTTCTTAGCTTAATTAGATTTCAAAATGCTTTTTGTTTATTGTTTTAAGAAGCTTATAAGCTGAGCTTTAAGTAGGAATAAGCTAGATTGCCATAAAGGACAATGCTTAATAGAAATAAGCTCAAAGTTGTCTGTTTGGCTGTTTGTTAACAATGATTGTGCAAAATTGCTTATTTGAAATCTCAGCTTATGGCTTATCCTTTTAGCTCATTTCCAGCTTAGATTAGCTTATTAGGATAGATTTAGGATAAGGAATACTTACTTAGTTTAGAGTCATAAAAAGCTTCTTTTATAAATTTTGCTTATTTTTAGCTGTTCTACAAGTTTGCTTTTCAAAGTTTTTTGCAAAAAGTAAACAAAAGGGAAGAGGGGATTTGTGGGTGAGCAGGACTTGAACCCACAACCTCAACCTTCCTCAACCTTTATAAGCCTCAACACACATACCCCTCACCAACGTGCCCTTGGGACTTTTATGTCCTAAGTTGCATTATCAAATCTTTTAACCTTTTTTGAGTTTTACGTATAATAAGCACTTGATGCCCAATAATGGTCAGGCTGTATCTCAACTTGAGTATTCTAGGGTGATTGGCTGCTTGATGTATGCCATGACTTGTACCAGGCTTGACATTGCATTTGTTGTGGGTAAACTGAGCAAATATACTAGTAATCCTGGTACTTAGCATTGGCAAGGAATTCAAAAGGTACTAAAGTACTTAAAGAAAACCATAGACTATAGACTAACGTATACTGGTTATCCTTCAGTGTTGGAAGGTTACACTGATGCAAGATAGATCAGCAACACTGAAGACAATTTGTCTACAAGTGGCTGGGTATTCTTGCTTTATGGTGGTGAAATTTCTTGGGCTTCCAAGAAATAAACTTGCATCACTGGTTCAACAATGTAATCTAAATTTGTGGCTTTAGCAGCTGCTGGTAAGGAAGCTGAATGGTTAAAAAACTTGCTCCTTGAGATTCCATTATGGTCGAAACCTATAACACCTATTTCTATCCGTTGTGATAGTGCTGTTACATTGGCAAAGGCTTATAGCCAGATGTACAATGGAAAGTCTAGACACTTAGGTGTCAGGCATAGCATGATTCGTGAGATGATCACAAATGGGGTGATATCTATAGAGTTTGTAAGGTCTTAACAAAACTTATCTAATCACTTGACGAAGGGACTAGCTAGAGACTTAGTTATAAAGTCTGTTGAAGGGATGGGATTAAAGTCTAACTAAGTCGTTGAATGCTAGGACACCCAACTCCCTACTAAGGAAACTTGGTAGCTGAGTTCAATGTGGAAAGTTGAATGTTCAAAGGACTGAAGCACATGTATTTACATATCATCCCAAGGATGTGCTTGGAACTTGCTGAAAAGGAGGATGAAGTTGTTAACTTCTTAATGGTTAATTTCTTTGAAAAAGTGCTTAGCAGGAGCATGAATAAAGAGGAACCACCTATGTAAATTTTGAGGTTTTGCCGCTTCAGGGAGCATGGACTTTGGCTCTTACAACATTTATGAACTGGATATGGACACATGGATTGTATAGTGTCAAGAGTTTCTTATGTGTTTGAAAACTTGTGTGTATTTTATCTTCGGGTATTCAAATGGGTTAAAAGGTTCAATTCTTAAAACACCCAGATTCTTAAGTATTTGAACGTGTAATTTACTAAGATGGAAATTCAATCCTCGGTACATTTTCATTTATGCACTCATTTTGTTTAATGTTCAATTTTTCATGCAAAGGAATTGTACTAAATTGGGGAGGATTGTTGGAAATTTAGTGCAATTGTGAGAATCGGATCATACTTGGAAAGGGGTTTGGAGGTACGGAGTGTACACCCATCAAGTCACTGATTTTCCCTAACTCTTTTAGTGGTTAGAATTAAATGGGTGGTTACAAACATTTAAGTGGCAGGTTTGACTACATTAAATGTTTTGTAATATCTTTTGCCTATTTAAGTGACAGATTTGACTGCATTAATGACCATATATTTAATTTGGTCATGTAACTACTAATTCCTAAATTATGGAGGATAATTATGGAAGAGATTAATTGGCCATTAATCTCTCATTAATTCCATGAATATGTTTTGAGTAAATCCCCTATAAATAGGGATCACAATTGCATGAAAAAACACACAGAAAACAAAAACACATAGAAACGTAGGGTTCTTGATCTGTGCCTAGAACAAGAACAAACACTTGGTTTTATCCCAAGGAGGTATTCGTGTAACCCAGGCATAGGGTCGAATAATCTTCTTTGGAAAGTGATTACACGACTTCAAGTGATATCCGGTAACCATCTTGGTAATTAGCTAGGCTATTGATTGTCTTCACCCTGATCTGGGATCTACTACAACCAACAATCAAAGAAGATTATTTTGTGATAATCAATGGCTGCTGCTGCTATGAAACACATGGCTTCAAACTTTGCCAAGCTTGACAAGTTTGAAGGGGTGGACTTTAGAAGATGGCAGAAGAAGATGCACTTCTTGCTTTCCAGCATGAGTGTGGTGTATGTGCTGACTACTCCTATTCCTGAAGATGGTGGTGATGATGCAACCGTGGAACAAATCAGGAATCCTTCTTTTGAAAGTTGTGCCTTCTTTTGAAGTCGTTGGAACTCTTGGTCTTTAGAAACTGAACACGAAGAAACTGTGTCTTTCGTTTCCATTGTATTGAATTTGTTGTGAATGATTTATGGATCTTAAGTAGATGAAGTGATTTGTTGTGGTTTGTTATTCGGAAAAAAATCGTTATTGACGTTAAAGTACTTGAGATTAATTAACGATTATTGAAAAAACTTGAAATAAGGACTAACAATGAAAAAGTTTTAAGACAAATGGTTAAAATTGAACATTTTTTAAAATTAAAGACTAAAAGATAAGAATTGTTTTAATACTATGTCTAAAGTTAAAAATAATGGAAGTAAAAGGTTAAAAAAATAAAATTGTTTTAATGGAAAAGGATTAATATTAATATAATCTATTAACTAAGGGTTGAAATTTAAAATTTGAAAGTTAAAGATTAAAAGTGTAAATTCATAATTTTAAACTATTATAAAAAATAAGGACTAGAATCCTCTAAAGTTGGTTTCAACATGATAGGTCATGTTGGCCAATCAAATACAAGATAAATTGATAAATGTTTTTCTTTTAATCAAAATTAGGGGCCCACTTTTTATGCACTCCTCACATTGAATACAACTTTACCTATCATGTTGAAAACAAACTTGAGAGGATCTTTTTACAAAAAATAAACATGCAAAACTGGTTCATCTTCTTCGTTTTATACTTGTTAACATGTAACGTTGATTTGTGCTTCTCGAGGACTTGTACGGTTATCGTCGACAAAAAGTAAATACACCACAATGATCAAAAAAGGATCACGATCGTAATGATATGGGTTAGAAGACCCATGATCAACTAAAACTCGAAACCGAAAAACCAAAACAAGTCGAAATGAACTCAAAACGTGTAGTTTACTTCGCCTTAGACTAACCGTTTAACTCGCCTTTAGTATTTGGATTAATTCGCCTTCACCTTTGGATTAATTCGCCTCTCACTTGTAGATTAAATCGTCTCTCACTTGTGCTTTAATCGCCTCCTGAAGCTAGTCTTTAATCGCCTTCCACTGAATGCTTTAATCGCCTTTCACTGTTGGATTTAATCGCCTTAGTGTAAGGATTAATTCACCTCATGTTAGTTTTTAACTCGCCTTCAGTTGTTGTGTTATTCGCCTCCACAAAACAACAAAAACGTACTCGTACTGATTCTTGTCTTGTTACTAAAACCTAAACCGTGTAAGCCAACAAAATAATAATCCAACCAAAAAACTTGAATAAGCTTGTTTACCACGAGAATAAGCCCATAAAAAGAAACTATAATAAGTTGGTTTATTAATAGTAATAAGCCACGCAACTCAACCTTAAGTAATCTAGTTAACATTTGAAGCTAAAAGGTACATGTTTTTGCGTTTTTGGAATAAGCTTAAAGCCAAAAAGAGAGGAAAATAAGCTATGTTTAAAAGCTAATGAAAATAAGCTATCTGGTGAGTTGAAGATGAAAGATTCAAGCTTTTTTATTTAAACGTGATGAAAATCAAAAACTACTATAATAAGCTATACAAGGTTTGACACAAAAAAATGAAAGCTTTTTGTGTGAATAAGCTACAAACTGAATAAGTCATGACCCTCTAGCTCAATAACAAGCTATCAGCTATTGACATAACTTAGGAGCCACAAAAAACCACTTTATTTTCGCCTAATACAAAGATGGAATTCATGTATAATCTGTTGTCAAACCATAACGTACACTTATTGGTAAGAGAAAATAATAAAGTGTGTTGGAGAATAAATTTAAACAACAAAACAAAGTAACGACAAGAAGAAAGAAAAAAAATCGAACAGAATAAAATAAGACGTATAAAAAAAATTCGATGTCTATAATAAGCTCAAACAAACTACCACAAAGATACTACTAAACCCACCCCGACGCTCGTGATACCACTTGTTATCCCAAAACTTAACCCATATCACAACATAATAAGCATACCCAATAAGCACTTATGAACCGAAATAAGAAAGAAGAAAAGAAAGAAAAGTAGAAAGAAGAAAGAGAGAATATTAGATTGAAAGGAAAGAGATGAGTGGTGGATGATTACACACACACATAAAATGTAAGAAATGGTAACCAACACCCTCTCCATGTGTGGAGAAGGTCCTATTCATACCCTTGAGCCATAAGTGGCGTGTGGGCTTACTACTTGGGTCGGGCTTGGCTTATCTTGGGCTTTAAGCCCGAAACACGGACAATATTAGCTTAACGTCCAAGCCCGTTAAATCCGACTAGCCTATTACATAACAACACTAATTACGACTAAGATGACCGATAACATTCTTATTCAACTTATATAAAAATAAGGCTAACAATCTCAACTACACATTGGCCAAGGTCATGCAAACATCTGATCAACCCAACGAGGGGCCCAGTATTTATCTAACTCCCAAACACATGGAGAAACAAATTCTATTTTGACTAAAGTGTTCGTCATGTACTTCAAAACATTTCTGAAAATAGCATGTATAACTACCTTATTCAGCATAGCAATTTACTTGAATCAAGAAATGCCATCCATACAAGCAAGACCTACCTGCATCTCAAGTCTGAGGATAAACAAACTTTCACCATGTGTGCAACTCACTTAATGACATTGATCCATAAAGTGGTTAACACAAGGTGGGGTATCCAATATTCAACCACATTGAATAATATGTAAAGTTGCCAGAATCATCTTTACATATTCAACAAAAATATAACCAAACACTCACATTTGTCTTTTCTTGACAATAGTTCCATATTGTTAACTGACAATGGACACAGTTTAGAATAAATAAATTTATTCAAGGATTTAAACACGCAAATATAAAACACAGTAGTACAAATAAAAATGATCATACCACATATGCCAATTCATTATTTAATACAACTGCTTACAGTTCCATTATCCAAATACTAAATATGATCAATGCATGATGATCCTAGTTGAATACTAATGTCTTATTCACAACAATCAAAATTGGTGATAAGGCATAAGTTCCATGAACAAATCAATTAGGTTATGATCTTGTGGAACTTTGAGAATACTTATTTCAAAAATTTATGAATCGTGAAGTTCTTTGAATAAAATGATGATTGTTATTATGTAAGTGTGCACTCACTTATAAGTATTACTTATATAAGTCTAGTCACATTACATTCCATAATACATATGACATACACAAAACATCTTAATAGAGACAGTCATCTCAACAGTTTTCCAAACCGTAAAGCATTCTTATTCTTTTAATGTATTTATCTAACTATACTTTTAAACCAAGCATGTGTAGTCAGTAATGTTATCATTTATGATGAAAAACTTGCCTGGACTAGGATTGAGTATCTTCTTAATAAAGCCAAGCACTAGTGTATACAAACAACATTATGCTAAAATTTTGTAAATTCTGAACACTTCTTTGATAATGTTTGGATATCACACAAACTTACGGTTTGTTGATTATGATGATTTTACTATGATTATCACAATGTATATCCATAAACAT
The DNA here is from genome assembly GCA_026074375.1 of Tanacetum coccineum. Lineage (NCBI taxonomy): Eukaryota > Viridiplantae > Streptophyta > Magnoliopsida > Asterales > Asteraceae > Tanacetum > Tanacetum coccineum. Next base: position 31,007 of record BQNB010027627.1, read on the forward strand.
TAATCAGAATGTTCCTTACAATATCTTTCAATTAGATTCTAATGTTGTCAAATCATCTTACACTCATGCAAATGATATAACTAATCCCATATACAATATGATGTACATAATAAATCATTTAGTGGGACTTAAGGTTCCCATTCATGTGTTTAATCTCACCAAGTGAGATAGATCATTAAATTTCACTTTATGATATTTCATATTACATTCAGGCTTAATTCACCACATATGTTTAAAACATATCCATATAAGGTTACATGTTTTATTTCCTAAAATACTTTCAAGAAACTTTATTTCAATCTAAAGGATAAAATCTTACTTAGATGAAAAATTATTTCTAATATGTTCAAAACATATTCAATTTTAGAAGAATACAATAAAATACTCCTACTAGCTTTCAGATGTACTTATAAGTTATTTTATTTATAATTAATAATCAAATCCAATAAGTGATTGATTTAACAATTAAACTTAAGATTATGCTTATTATATGCATGCTTTTATGTTAGCCTTAATTATATTAAGTCAAACGAGAATGTTATCGGTCTTACAAAGTCAAACTAGGTCTTGTATTGTAATAGGCTAGTCGGGTTTAACGGGCTTGGACATTAAACTAATATTGTCTATGTATCGGGCTCAAAGCCCACGAGAAGCCAAGCCCGACCCATTTAGAAGCCCATAAGCCTCACTTAAGGCAAAAGGGTATAAATATCTCTTCACCACACTTGGTGAAGGGTGAAGGTTTTCATTGTTGTAAGTGTAAGCCTCCCACACTCTTTTCTCTAATCTAATATTCATCTCTTATTTTCTTTCTTTCTTCTTTGGTTCGTACCATCAAGGATGGTTTGGGTGATTATTGGTTGGCTTATTGTTGTGTATTTGGATCCATAGATTTGGCGTAACTTGTGGGTATCACTCAGCCAAGGGGTGTTTAGTGGTTGATTTGTTCTTTTTGTTTCTTTCTTTTTGGTTCGAATAGTAAAGCAAGAAACATCATGGTTTGATTTTTATTTCGTGGCTTAAGTTGCTAATGATTGGTACTTTCGTGTTTTGAACAAGCCCTTGTATCGTTTATTGAGGTTCAACAATTTACTTCGTGGCTTAGTCGAAAGATTGAAGAATTTTTCTTGGTTGCGATTTGCCTATTAACTAGTAATTCTTCGTTGCGTTTTGCCCTAAATGAAAGCTGCGTTTTGTGTTTCAAGGGGACAACTAGTACAAGCTAAAAACGACACCTGAAAGTGACTTGTGGTCCAAATTGTACTTTCTGCATTTTACCTCAAACTGCGATTTGCCTCAAGTTGAGTTTTGCCTCAAGCTGCGTTTTGCTTCAAGACTCTGCGTTTTGCCTCTACGTTTTGAGTTCTTGCGATTTGTCTCTACTTGTTGCGGTTTGTCTTAAAGTGTTGCGGTTTGGTATTGCGTTTTGCTCCTAAAGTTTGCGGTTTGTCTTCTCTGCGTTTTGCTCTTGAGTTTTGTCTACAGGTTGAGATTTGCTCTTGCGTTTTGCCTACTACAAGTAAACTTACATACTTAAGATCCGATATCCATTCACAACATCATCAAAATGTCAAATTCAAAAATACAATTTGCAAATCTCATCATCGAAGCTCTTCATAATGCTATCATGGAAGCGGGTAGCAAAGATCGTCCACCAATGTTAGCACCAGGTATTTATGTTCAGTGGAAATCCATAATCAAGAGATACATTGACACCAAACCTAACAGTGAACTCATCTCTATTAGTCGCCAAAATCCCCTCCTACACGTATCATGGGCTGAGAAGACGTTCCGTTACCTAAAGGCTAGTTCTGAAACAACTACAGAAAGGTATATATGGAGAACTATTAAGAATGTTTCACAAGACATACGCGATCAACTAAATGTTGAAGCTGAAGCCTTCAGATCATTCTCACAGGGATAGATAAGATAATCTACTCCAACAGTTGATGCTTGTCCGAATGCATGTGAAATGTGGGAAAGCCAGATTGAAAGGTTCGAAACAAGTGAATCATCAATGTTCAAGCTCTTGAAACCAATTTTATTGGGAGTTTGGAAAATTCATTCACAGGATGGTGAATCACTTGATTCGATTTCTCACAGTTTTTACAAGATATGATTAGCTTGTCCGAAATCAGTGTCATGTTACTAATCATCAAGTGAATGTCCAGTTCTTACTTCAACTACAACCAGAATGGCAAAGGTTTGTGACACTTGTTAAGCAAAGCCAAGAGCTGAAGACTGTCTCCTATCACAAGCTTTATGACATTCTGAAGCAACACCAGAATGAAGTCAATGAGATAAGAGTTGAAAGACTAGCACGTACTGCTAATCCACTTGCACTTGTTGCTCAACAACAACCAGTTTACCATCATCAAAACCATCCTACTCAAAACACTCAATATTCCTCCACCAGATCGCAACAGTCTACCAGAAACAGAGGAAAAGCAATTGTTACCTCTTCTGCTCCTACTTATGATCCAGAACCTGCTACGGTTACTGAAGATGAGGAAATGTCAAAGGAAAAGGAGATTGATAAACTCATGGCTTTAATTTCTCTCTCGTTCAAGAAACTATACAAACCTACTAACAACTTCCTTCGAACTTCCATCAAACACCAGTCGAGCTATTCAAGATAATTCTCCAAGAATCAAACAAAGGAAATGGGTATGATATCCGAGGGCGGTTAATGTGCTGGGCATAGGGAAAATGTAGTACTGGTTAGTGCAGAAGTCTTGGGATTCAGTGTTACCAATGCAAGGAATATGGGCATGTATCAAGGGAATGTCAGAAACCGAAACGAGTAAAGGATGCAGCTTATCACAAGGAAAAGATGTTATTGTGTAAACAAGAGGAAGCTGAGGTTCAGTTGAATGCAGAACAAGCTGATTGGAAGGATGATACTGATGATGAGTCTGATGATCAGGAATTGGAAGCACCATTTGACTGTACAATGGCACAGCTTCATAGAGGATTACTCCAGATCCAGTTGACAATTCTTGAACCAATCTTGATGATGAGCAATGCATAAGGTACAAACAATAATGACAACTATATGTGTTTGCCATTGGAAAATGAACCATCTGAGCAACCTGAATCTAGTATGACATAATCTGACGTGAAACACGGTGACACCATATCACTATTAATTCATTGGATATAGTTATGATAGTAGCTCTGGTGACCAGGTGATATGATGTTCTTGATCAGAAGCGATTTGCTTGCTTCTTTAATCAGAAACTAAATGTGAAATTGATGACAGCGAAAACAGAAATAATTTTTGGAATCATCAAAGAGGCTTTGTGATAAATTGAAGGTGAAATTGAATTTTCAAAAACAAAAAATAAAGTTTAGAATCATCAAATAACCATTTCAAATCAAGCAAACAATGAACTGTCCAAGACTAATTCTGTTGATGTTAAAGGCCTTAAGAAGTTCCAAGCGGAACTTGATAAGTATAATGATGTGAATTATGCATCAAAGGTGGAAATTGATTGTGCAAAAGCTAAAGGGGATTTAATGTCATACAAAATCGATTTTGAAAAATCATCTAATGCATATACTCAAAAAATAAATGATTTAAATCAAACGATTTCAGATATGAAAAAGGAGCTTTGTGCACATCAAGAAACCATCTCCATAATGTCACAAGCAAAAGAGGCTCAGATTAAGCTTTACAAAACTCGTGAAGACAAGGAACTTGATAAAGTCATTGCTTTAGAAAACAAAGTCAAGGTTTTGAATGATATTGTATATAAAACCGGTCAATCTGTTCAAACAATGAATATGCTTAATCGTAATTGTAAAACGAGTTTTGCAAAACCTGAGTTCCTCAAGAAAGCTCAAAGAGCGAATCCTCGTCTGTATGATATAGGTTGCTATAATGATAATCTTGCTTTAATGTTAGCACCTGATTCTGACGAAACGATTCGTCTTGACAAAGAACGTCGATCAAAATTAAGCGATCTAATCAGACCGTTTGATTATGACAAGTTGAATAATCTTTATGATTTGTTCGTTCCACAACGGGAAAAGTCGCCTGAACAACACTATTTTCCAAAAACGTCAAAGATGAGTCATACACCTTCTAATAATGAATTTTCCAAAGAGTCTTTTCGTAAACAAACAACATTGTTAGAAAAACGAATGGATGAATCCATTCCTTGGGATCAAAAGTGTAAAAGCTCTAAAGAACTTTTCAAGATTAAAAAGTGTGTTGAAACGATTTTTGACGGAGTGGAACGTTGCAAACAAACAATTGCCAAAAGAACATATTTTGGTAACATCGATCCTTTCATTCAAAACACAATAGAAGGAAATTTTGGCCCCCAAATTAGCAGAATAAATGCGGACTTAGAAAAATTTCACTTGTGTTTGAACGAGGAAATGGTTGCTGATTTGAGATACTTTAATTCTCTTGAACATGAAGTAGACACTCTCAAATCTCAACTGGAAACTCAAAAAAAAGTTTTTGAATGAAATCGGCCGACTTTCAAGGGAATATTTACTTATGCTGATCACATGAATGCAATACTTGGCTGTGTACATGATTTGGATGAAGTACTAATTTGCTATGTATTACTTAGAAATGTGGAAAAATGGAACATCTGAAAAAGAGCTTTCAACAAGTAGAACAATGTCAAAGAGTTTGAAGCACTTCAACAACATTTGCGATTAATCTTGAACTGATTTACAACAGTTCGTATAAGAAAATGATAACAAAATGAAAAATCTTTCAAAGAAATAATCAGTCAAACGTATTTTCTAAAAGCAATGTGAAACAGCTATTTTGAAATTCAAGACTTAAAAGCTCAATAACAAGACAAAGGAATTGCAATAAGTAAGTTGAAGAAACTTATTGAAAAGATGAAAGAAAAATCTGTGGAAACTAAGTTTGAAAAAATCACGTTTTTTTTTTTACAATTTTTTATTTTACATTATTTGTTTTAAGGTTATTCGGACAACCGAATGCTTTTATAATGTCAAAGACAATATCCATTTTAGGTTATAACAAGTATTTTTTCAGTTTCATCTTGCAAAGATAAGATTTCTCAAAGTCAAAGCCAGTTACCACACAAAATTGTGTCCAAGGATTTTTCTATAATCAGTCACTGAAAAGATTTTGCCTCAGAATATGTTGCCACTTGTCAAGAAACACAAATGTGATTGACCAGGAATGTATAAAGTGACCACAAAGGCCTAATCAAACTAGAACACCTAGTTGCATCAAGACATTAGGAAACCTAACAAACGTGTGTCTTTCTCTACAGGAGTAATTCCCACTACTAACGTTAGCAGACCACAGCTTAAGAGCAATCAACCGAAAGATAGAGTCATGTCTAACAATAGTCAAGGGAAGGAGCAAAAAGTAGAAGACCACCGTAGGAATTTTAAGTTTTCTTTTTTTTTTTAATTAGAAATACGTCTATAACTGCTTGGAATGACAGTTTAAATGCTAAGACCTTGAATGTTAACTTTTGATAGATGTTTAATTATACATGTTTAAAACCCGTAAAAACTTGCAAGAATGACCAAAAAAGCCAAAAGATATGTGTATTTGTGTGTTTAATGCATGTGTGCAGGAATTAAAGACAAATGAGGCAAAAGTGAGCAAAAACGACCAAAACCGACAGGGAACGGAAAGGAGTGAATCAAGTGAAGACATGAGGAAAGATATCAAAACCGGATCAGCCCGACACAAGGGAAAAGTCAAATTAAGTCAAAGGAGGTCAAAATCATGAAAAGTCAAGTCAAAGTTTGAAGTGAAATGACCATTCTACCCTTTGAAGTGGATGCAAAATTACCAAAAAGCCCATTTCCTGTTTTAAAAACTACAAGGGCCAGAAATGCCAATTCTCAAACTCACTTATAGACTACACTTTTGAAAAAGAAACACAAGGGCTTGTTATGCAATAACCCCAAACTTTCAAACAAAAACGCGGGATAGCTTTCTTCTTAACAACCTTGTAACCACTTTTCCCGCCAACAAACACGAACAGCCCAACCTTCCCAAATCCTTTCCCGTTTCTTCCAACTCCACTCCACCAATCAGAGTTCACTTCCACGTCATTTTGCACACCTGGCAAGCAGTGATTGGTGCGAACACCTCACCCATCACATCCAACGACCAAGATTCAAGAAAAAGAGATCAACGGCTAGGAATGCTTGAAGTTCTCATCCTCTCCTCACCTCTACCTATAAATAGGAGCTTGTTATTCAGTTTGTAGGGAGAGTTAGTTCAGTTTTTTGTAAATTTTTCTTTTCAGTTTTACTTGTACTGTTCATCTTTTCGAATTGAGCTTTTAGACTTTAAAGTCAGTTGTACCTACTGGTTCTTATCTTGTACTATTCTTTTTAGAGCAATAAAACTAGTTGAGTTGTGTTTGTGTTCAAAGTTTTCATGTTATAATTCAGTTTTAGCTAATAAGCTTGTAATAAGCTCAATTGAGCTTATTCTGTTTTCTCTAGTTCAAAAGTTGTTCAAACTTTGTTAAAAGCTTTTTAAATACTGATTTTGTCTATTTTTGTTCAACTATGATTCATTTGAGTTCAGTTTGATTGAGTTTGGAAGCAATAAGGACTAATAAGCAAATTTCAGCTTATTGAGCTTATAGCTTATTGGTTTAGAGGCAAGGTGCCATATAGGATTTGAACTTGAAAGCCACTCACTCAGAAAGAGTGGCTAGGGTCAGAGACTACAAATTCAAAGGTTTAGCTTCATGATTTTGATTTCAGCATTCAAGTAGCTTAATCCAGTAGCTTATTGTGTTTACTTTTTGTGCTTAAACCTGTTTAATATTGTTTAGTTAGCTTAGAGATTCAAATGCTTTAAGCTGTTGTAGCTAGAATCCATTAAGGTTTCATTTCTTAAAATTCTGTCATTTAGAAGGGTTAGCCTAGCTGAGAAAGTATTTCTTTTTGAAACATAAGCTAGGAATTTTAGAGCTTAAATAGCTTAATTAGACTAGTTATAGCTAGAGTAGATATAAGGTTTTTAGTTATTTAGTTTGAAGTTAGATTTTAAAAGCTTTTTAGAAATAATCAAAAAGTGTAAGGAGTGTTTGGCATTACACAATTTTGACTCTAAAAGTCAATGACCATTAGTCTAATCCTTTTCTTTAGTTGAGTTTCTTATAAAAGACAAGTTTTCCAAAGGTTTCAGAAGTTTAGTTGCATTTTTAAAGATTCTATGGTTTAAAATTAGTTTACTAGCACCAGGACACTTTAAAGGTTCAAGTAATTTTGTAGTTAAGTGATTCACAACATTTTAGTGTTAAATTTGTGTTAGTGTAAATTTAGAAACATATAGATAGGCAGTTTATGAGTTCTCAACTTAGAGTTTTGGCCTGCATTTAATTTTTGCCAAATACATCAGCATAAGCAGTATTAACTCAGTTAATACTGGTGATGCTCACCATTTTTCTAGCTACCTTTTAACACTTGAAAGTCAGTAGTAAGAATTTAGATTTAAGCAACTTAGTAGTATTCCATTAGCTCTATATAGATCATCTCTTAACTTTCATTTTTAAGCTTTAGTCTAGTTCTTATTTTCCTGCAAAAGTGGTATTAGCAGCAGCTGAGATTTCAAAGATTTTCTTTTGGATTCCTATTTTCTAGTTGTTCATTCCAAATTCCTTTTATCTAGGTTTATTCTATATTCATAGAATAGCTTATTTTCAAAATTCCAGTTTCTAGAATTTAGAGTTGAGCTATTTAGCTTATTAGGAATTGCTTAAGGATAGTCATTAAGCCTGAACTTTCACTTTTTAAGAGCAAATTTCTTGTTAATCTAGTATCTTTTTAGCTTATTTCTTTTTAGATATCCTTAGTACACATTATAAGCTTCTTGTAGATTCTTTTGGTTTTTACTTTCATTGAGAATTAAGCAAGAAATAAGCCAAAGTTTAGAAAAGTTAAATTTTCAAAGAAATATCATAGTTTCTGTAGCACAGGTTTAAAAAGCTGAATTTCTAGCTTATTTGGTAGATAAAATGTCAAAGTGCTTTTATTAAAGTTGTAGTATAAAAGCTCAGGAGTAACTTTTCTGTTTTAAGTTTTTGCTTATATTCACTTTTGCAATAAGCTAAATTTTGTTAAGTCGTAGGGTCTGTTTGGTATTTTCTCAATAGTTAAGGGTGTCCTGTTTTAACTATAGTGTAAATTTTTGTTACTTACCCCGCCTACCCTTTACTTTCATCCTTTGCACTTTCTACCCTGTTCTTTTAGGTTAATAAAATAGAATTAATTTTCTTAATATTAGTTTAATAAAATTAGGGTTTAGGTTTTAATAAGCAAAATTAGGGTTCAATTGATTAGTAAAAATTGGGCATTTTTATACCATTAGTTTTCTGCACATTTTTAGTAGTTAAATATCATTTTTCTTTATTTTTCCAATTGAATTTGTATTTTCTAGAAATTAAAATAGGATTTTAGTAATTTCTTTTTCTTAAGAAATTCATAGAAAATAGAAAAATAGTAGGAAAAATCTGATTCTTTTTGTAATAATTTTCTTTTTCATTCTAGTATTTTTGAAAAATAGAAATAGATTTTTAGTGTTAATTTTTAGAAAAAGTTTATTTTTAGTTAATTCATTTTTCTTTAAAAATTCATAGAAAATACAAAAATAGTTAAAAAATTCTAATTCTTTTTCCTAAAATTTTCTTTTTAATTTTGTGATTTTTAGGTATAAAATTTGTTAGTATTAGTGCTTTAGATTTTAAATTCTAGTTTTAGCTCACGTTTTTAATTCACGTTTGTTAATTTTTCGTATTAGTTAACCGTTTTTAATTCTTTAATCGTTTTTATAGTTTAATTGAGCTATTATATTCGTAGTGTAATTCAAAATTCAAAAATCCTTTATCCATTCTTGACTCGAATCCGAATTATTCCCGAATTTCAATTCACGACTTCGTTGGGATACGACCCGAGAAGAAAATACTTCCCGGTTAAAAATATACGTATTGTGTTTTCTTAAGTGAGATTTTACCCTTTTATTTTCTCTTGTTTGAGAAGTAATTGGAACGAATTTCCACGGACTGGATTTATACCTATACATATATAAATTGACTATGCTCACCACGACCAACCCTGACACAGCACGGGGTTCAAACTATGAGTGCGGCTAATGATTATATTTCAACTATATTTGTTCGGCGTGATTAGTATTTAGCACAATATACCATGAGTTACTTTGTATTATACAATGCATATGTTATCAACTTTGCAAATTAAAACAAATCCATAGGCATAAAATATGTACATGGTCATGGGTTTTTAGAAAAAAAAAGGTAGTAAATCTTCCACTATGGTTTTGTGCATTGTAAACCTTTTCATATTTACCTCTATTTGTGCACTGTAACCCTATCATGTTACCTTCATTATTGTAGCGAACTCATTATAGCTTTATGTGTGTCAACAGTTTGCAATTTAAATCAAATCAGCCTTAAAATTAGTATAAACAAGCGTAGTTGCCCGCGCGTTGCTGCGGGGCGGTGTTTATTTTATCATAGATTTTTATGAGATTTGGGTAAATATGTGTTATGCATGACTGCCCGCGCGTTGATGCGGGACGTTAATTTTTTTTCTTTTTTGTTTTTTTTTGTATTTCGTGCGGCTTTTTTTTCTTGTCTTATGTTTAACAGTTTTTTTATATGGCTTATAAATGAGATGGCAGTCATGTCGTGTGTATGTTTTTTGATCTGAATACATCAATAACTTTTGAGTAATTTTTTTTCTTAGTTTTGTGCGACAAAAATTTTTTTAATAATTTTTTTTCGCAATAGTTTTCTTTTTTTTTATATGAGCTTAGTGTTTATGGTTTCATGTCGTGGATATTAGTTTGATATGATTAAATAGTATTTTTGTAATTTTTGTGTCCCTATTTTGTGCCGAACAATTTTTTTTCAAGTTGCCTAGTTAAAGAAAAAGAAAAACAAGAAAAAAAGTCAATGGCCGGGCCCCCACGTGGAGCCCAATGGCCGTACTATAGTCAACTACGTCAAAAAAAAACCAAATGGGCCGGCCCAAATTGGGAGCCCAATGGCCGGCACTAGTAGCAACTACGTCAAAACGACGTAGTTTTATTCCAAATATAGTTTCTTTTTTTTATATGGGCTTATGTGTTTGGTCTCATGTCGTGGATATTTTTTGATATGAATAAATAAGTACATTGTAATTATTGGTTTCTATTTTGTGCCGAGCATTTTTTTTTTCAAGTTTGCCTATTAAGAAAAAGGAAAAAAAAGTTAATGGGCCCCCGGCCCAAAGTGGTAGACCAAATGGCCCGTACTATAGAACTGACGTAAAAAAAAATCAAAATGGGCCGGCCCAACGTGGGAAGCCCAATGGGCCGGCTCTGTAGCATCTACGTCAAAAAGACGTAGTTTTTTCAAATATAGATATATAATATATATAATATATATATATAGATATATATAATATATAAATATATATAACTAAATAATCAATAATGAATTGTCTTATAAGTTTGAAGTATCAAATTAGAGAGTGAATATTATAAACCTTATTTTCTCTTGGAGAGTAAATTATGATGTTTTTAATGTCCAACATGTTGTTTAGCTGTTGAACATAAGAAGCTAAATAAATCTTTTCTTAGCAAAGGGACTAAATCAATAACTGCAAAAAATAAAACATGTAATAAAACAAAGAAATAGAAGGCATAACTAAGTTTAGCTAATAAAATTGGTGATTTTGACTCTTATACATGACAATGTGTTTATTTAGGTTGTATATAATATGGTTTAACATATAAAACTTAAAGCATTGCCATATATGTGTGTAGATTAATAAGACTCGCATTTTTTAGTAGAAAATAGTAGCTTCTCCTGAAGATGGTATCAAATGCTTATCAATGATATCGAGAATGTCGCTGCAAATCTTGCAAATCTCATCCTCAAGCCTTTTGCGATAGCCCTTGATCAAATTGACGTAGCTCTCATTTCCTTTTGATTTATCTTTTTTTCAACGGATGACATGATACGCCAAGAGGCCCTCATTGCCCCAATGACATTCTTGTATCCAACTGAAAGCAGGTTTCGCTCTTCAACGATAAGTTCAACATCAAGTTTTGCAACGTTCTTCATACTTTCAACCATTTCTGCAATATCAAGTGAATCATGATATACCATCAGTATACACGTTTCAACAGAGCCGATATATTCGCAAAATGATGTTTCCATGTAGATGAAAATACTCAATATACTGATGGATAGACAAGTTTTAGCCGACGACAGCGAAACCAATCAGTCAATATTGAGGTTGAATAGATCTTTTATCCTTAAAGTTTCTACAATCTTTTCAAACAAATAAATAAACTAAGAATAAAACCAAAAAGGCGATGTAGTTCTTTTGTTAGCATGCCGCCACCACCATAAAACTTGGTTTCTGCCATTGGTTGTTCTTGTTTTATGGGAGCTAAAACTAATCAATGCAGAAGTAAAATTGCTTCTATGTATAACTTTTATAAAGATAGTAGGATACCCGCGCACAGCCGCGACAACCAAAACCTTTTATGAGAATGCTTACAGGTGGCAAGGTTTTACGTATTAACTGTCACTAAAGAGTATCAAACTGTTAAAGTAATGAAAGAAGTAAATTTGTTGATATGAACTTTTATTTTTAAGTTTATCCTACGCATAAAAAATATAAAACAACGTAGTTTCAGTTTGCTACTTTACATCAATCTAAGCAAAGCCTTGGCATAACATTTTGGGTCTAAAACAATGCATACAAACCTAACTGATGGCACTACATGTGACAAAACAAAATGAGACCAAATTCTTTACATACGTATTCAACTCTCTGGTCTATGAGGATTTCACAACCTGTGGCTTAATTTCTTTTATTTTTTGAGCGGAAAATGCGTTAAATGCAACAGGTATCTCACTTAACAAACTTATCCTCATGGTGTTTGCTAGTCAAAACTGTCTTATGTTTGCCACAAGGCCCAGTTTCTTGATTGTTATGAGAGTATGATAGATGCCTCTTAAGATCTGTTATATAAAAGAAGAACTACATCAACATTTCATAACAATAAATAGAGTATTGACGTATTGTGCGGGCACTCACGTATCATTTTTCAAACCGTATTTACAATGTGTATTTACTTGAATTGAAGCATTGCTGACTTAATACTTTAATTAGTCGTTTCTCGGTGTCTTGTCTCTAATTACCTCTATGCTCAGTTTAAATAAATTGGAATATTGGAGTGGTTATCTAGAATTAAAAGCAGTTAAGTTGATAAAATCAGTCATGGTTTAAGAATTAAAAATAGATAACAATAATAAATAAATGAGAAAAGATTAAACAACCAATTAGCCAAATCCACCTAACTGACACCAACCCTGTATATAAAATCAATCTTCTTGACATCAGATTCACATAATTACATGTATGTTTTGAGGTTTCGTTCGAAACGTTATTATGAGCTTATGACTATCAACTTTAATCGTACTATCAATTTCAGGATTAGAATCATGGGCAGAGGCGACAAAATGTACAGGATGAAGAAAGGCTTAAACATGAAACTTTTGAATGGATTAACAATGAGACAAACTGCAGAATGAAGAGTGGTGTCGACCTGAAATATGTACAGTCCCAAAAGTTTAAATTCCCTAGAGGGGTGTATATATCAATTGTGGACAAACCTCTTACCGCGACCATTTAACTAATTAAGCATGTAATAACCTTTGAGATTAAATATCCATATCAAGCAATTCATTAGTAAATGAGTTGCAACTCCCATTTTCTAATAGTGTTAAAGGGAAAAATAAGTGATTTTGTTGACCCTTTGGATAGCAAACTTTGTCCCTAAAAATACTTACTTTCATCCCATTAAAGTTGATCCTCTCAAGATACTACAGATAAAAGATATCTTCTTTCATTGAATATCTCATAGAACATGCTCACTTGGGTTTTGGTGGTGCCTTCCCAACCCTTTGGCATGGCTTTCAAATTTGGCTTGTATAGCCGAGTGGCATCATGAATTCTCTTATCATACCAATCAAAATAACTTATAAATAACAATATAATTGCCACCAATGTGAAAATTGGACACATTATCTTGATGATGGAACCCATTTATGATTCTTATGTATGTCTAATTTCGGGTAGCAAGATTGTTTTCCAAAAGATATTCATCACAACACACATTAAACATCCAAAAGATAATTCCGAACCTCATGTACGTGCACATATCATGAACTTTCGATACCTATTTTCTTATCGCTAAGATATCAAATAATCAATCTCTATCCTAATGACACAGCGTGCGACACCTAATAGAACCATACAACTAAAGCATAACCAATTACGAAGAGTCATATACACAAACATTCTCACTACAGTTAATAAGAAGATAATGCCCTAAGAGATAATCACCATTTAAATGCTTCCATAAAAGTAATCTTAGCATGAGTATTTAAACACCATCAAAGTCAAGCTAAATCTGATAATTACCAATTTGCCATCAACTAATTCAAAATTATGTGAAAAAATAGTCGATTAAAACTCAAAAACAAGTGTGACTAATGAATTACGGACACTATTTACCAATAGTAAAATAATTTCACATAATCGGTGTAGATCCCGCATTGAACTGTGTTTGTCGTTGATTGATCCGTAATCAATGTATATTGTGATAACGTTTCGGTGGTGTGATTACAGTGGTAATGCGGTTTCAAACCGGTGTTTGGTCATAGAGAGGGAGCTGAACGTGTTTGAAGGTCTTTTAGAAAAACTTCCTTTACAACTTTTTCATGCACCAACATACACGATCTTGTGGAATTTTTTCATATTTTTTTGAGAACTTTAAAAAAAAAATTATCTTTCTCACGAATATTTGTCTTTTTATTTGATCTTTATCCTATATATATATATATACTAGTTGGATACCCGCGCATAGCTGCGATGATAATTTTTTTTGACCTAACTCTCCCCGCAATTCTCTACCCGCTAAGTGAATTCGTTTCACAACACTTCGAAAGTATACGTGTTGTCTGTTGTATGTGTTTGTTTGGTTTTCTCGTAGCTTTCCTGCAACACCATATTAACATCACCATACTCGCATTTAAAAGACTCTCATAGTCTCTTACCAATTAAACACTCTTTTCAAATGAATTAAGGTTAAAGTTGTAAGAAATTTAAATCAAAATAAAATAAACCCACTAAAAATATAAAAATCTAAAAATTTATAAAATATATCAAAATGGATGTTGAATTATAGAGAACGAAATTTTAAAAAATATGGTGAAATTATATAAAAAAAATTAATAAATAAAAAAATATTTCAATTTTAAAATAAGGGTGGTTTTTTAATTAAGAGGTGACACATGTCACTCTATGATGTATTCCTTTAAAATAAAATTAATGGTCAAGATTGCACATCCTTATCTTAATTTTTGATGGACCCCACAACTTAAATGCTTTATATAATAGTATAGATAGATATAGATTAAAGTTTTTAAGATTGCATTATAGTCTATTAAACTTGACTTTGTCACATTTATTTGTCGATGCCTCTAAAAACAAAGTTTGTTCTTTTCTTACATCTATTCACTTTCTAATGCTTACATTATTATACCATCTCGATCTAACATGTTTTCGACTAATATTTAACGTTATTTATATTAATCATTATATTACTAATTTTATATTTTCAAAATTTTGTAAAACTAGCCCTCATCTCTATATTAAATTGTGGGGGATGGGGCGCAAGAAATCCTACATAATCTTCTCCATTTAAAGTTTTTCTTCTCCACGGCTGATCCCTATTATGATATATAATATAGATATATATATGTAATAAATATATATAATGATATATATATAATAGTAAAGTATATAAAAAATTAATTTCGCTTGTCAAGGGCAAGTCGGGATGGGTGAACTTGCATCTTCCTAAAATTTTCTGGAGTAGAGGCTTGATGGTATTTTTGGTTTTTGTTTCGAGTTTGTTTTATTAAGATCGCATAGAACGATTCTTTAACAAAAGAGCGATTGCTGAATTGTTGCATTTTATGAAATCGCTTAAATTGTTTTTTGTATTATCGTATGGTTTGTTATCAGAGTTGGTTCGAGGTGGTCATGTAAGAAGTTTCGATTGTAGCTCGGTTTCTTCCGTTTGAACGGGCCAATTATCGAGATTCGAGACACGGTCACGGTAATCATTGTAATGAGTAGAGCGTGTACGTCTTATTTGAAGGGTTTGCATGAATTTTGCTCCTTATCAACGAGACATGGATGTGTCATCACATCGTTACAATCGCGGTAATTGAGTGCAATACCATCCATGAGCGATTGCATTTGGTACGTAGATTGTATTTCTTTTTCTTACTAAGCATCCATTATTTATGGTCCTTGGTGGCGTCGCATGAGTCTGTCATTAAATTGATATTAGTATTAGAATCCACTTGGCTTGCGCCGCGTGTTCATCAGCGAAAAGCTACCAGTTTTCATAATAGATAGAGTTTTGGTTTTTGGTTTTGCTGTGGTATTTTTACCGCAATTCAAGATTAAGTTAAGACTTTGTTCTTCGACGGAGTTTGCAAAAGCTTGATTTGGAAGTTTTGTAAAGAAAGATAAACGCCCTCACTTAGCGGCAATTTAGAGCTTCATGGGGTTGTTTCGTGAATAGAGGGCCTTAGTTGAAAGTAAGACTTTGTCTTCAAGGAGTTGAAAAGCTTGATTTGGAGTTTTGTAAAGAAAGATACCGCCAGCTGCGGCATTTAGAGCTTCTTGGGTTGTTTCGTTAAGGCCGTGATAAAAGATTTTAATGATATTTCCTTTTGTTAAGTTATGGTCGTGGCAATTTTTGAGCATTTCTTTTATACGAAGCCAAGCATCGGTTACAGTTTCATGTTTATGTTGGGAAAATGCTCGGATTTATCCAAGGAGTAGATCAAATAATGTTGGGGGAAAGAATCAGCTTATAAAAGCGGTACATAGTTCATCCTAGGATTTAATGGTTCCTTTGTTGAGTTAATCCAACCAAGTTTTTGCTTCACCCGTGAGTGATAAGGGAAACATCATTAGGCGGACGACTTCATTTTCAGTTTCGTTGTATTTGAAAACGAGAAATTCGTGAATGTGTTTGTGAGGATCGGTATTAATTCTACCATCAAATTGGTTTCCATTGATGAGAGTCAAATGGTTACCTTTAATGGCGAATTCATTTACGGTTTCAGGAATGGTGATTGCGAGACCGGGAGTCGGGGTGACAACACGGTCAGCATCCCACATGGGTTCATCATTCATAGGATTATGATTTTCAAGAAGATTTAGAAAATGATGAAAGTGATTTATATCAAGGAAAGGTGGATATATTATTCTTGGGGGTTCGGGTCGTTCGTTCCTTCGTTCAAACAGAACTCTCCTGTTTCGTCGACGAAGTCTACGATTCAAGGTTCGTTCAGGTTCAGCTAATGGTTCGACAAGTTC
The DNA here is from genome assembly GCA_026074375.1 of Tanacetum coccineum. Lineage (NCBI taxonomy): Eukaryota > Viridiplantae > Streptophyta > Magnoliopsida > Asterales > Asteraceae > Tanacetum > Tanacetum coccineum. The sequence continues at coordinate 47,462 of BQNB010027627.1, forward strand.
AGATTGGAGGCCCGTGTATGCATCCAAAGTGAAATGTTGGATAGAGATTTTGAAGAACGTTTTTAGGAAAAAATATTTGATTGCAGAAAGTGCAGTGCACTTTCTGCAACGAAAGTTACAGCAAATGAGCAGAGTGAATTTTTTTGAAAAAAGCGATTAATATTAGTTTTAATTAATAAAGAATGATTATAGATGTTAGAAATACACAAATGTTGATTACAAGTCCAATTTATCTATTTTATAATGTGTAGGGATTAACTAATGCAAATAGGGAAGGACTGTGTTGTAATAAGTACAAGCCCTTAATTGCTTCCTAGTCCCTCCTTCCTTACTATAAGAGGAGGGCTAAGGAAGGGTTAAGGGGTAGTGATTTCTCTTTTTCATAATCTAATATTTCTTTCTTTCTCTCCTCTCTCCCTCTCCTCCATCACCTACGCCACCTCTCTCTCTAGGTGGCGTCACCTCTCTCTCTACTCTCTCTAAAACTTTCTAGTGTGTAGTATTTTGTATGATATTGTTAACTTGTATCAATTGGTATCAATCGCCATGGGATGATTTGAAGTGATTTTCGTGAAGAAAGTTATCAAATTTGAAGACTTTGAAGAACTTGAAGAATATGAAGACTATGAAGAGTAAAAAGACAAGTTCTTGAAGACAAAGCCTTAAAATTTGAATTAAGTTGTCATTTTTAGTGATTTCAGAATATAAAGTCTTGAACTTTTTCAATTTACTTTGCAAAAGTCATTCAAAAATGCGATCTACACGTTGAGTTTGAAGTCTTTCGTGGTTTTCGTGCATAAAGTTTTAAACTTTTGCAAAAAGTTTCAAACTTTTGTGGTTTTCTTGGAAAAAGATACAATCTTCAAGCTAGAAACATCATCAGAAACAACCGGGAATCATCATGAAGACCAACCACAACCGACCCACTAGGATCGGTTGTTAGTTTTCAACCGAACCACACTTTTGGTCGTTTAGCTCCAACCAAACCTCTCTTAAGGTCACCAAGCTTCAACCGAACCATCAATTTGGTCACAAGACTTCAACCGAACCATCCGTTTGGTCACCAAGCCCCAACCAAACCACCACCACCTCATTCAGTCACCACCTTCCAACCGATCCATCACCAAGTCCCAGCCGAAATTCCACCAAACCTCCAAGCTCGTACTGAGTCTAAATTAAAAACTAAACCCTAGTTTAAAAAAAAATAAAGTTTTGTATTTTAAAGAGTTAAAAGGTTTTATTATTAATTTAATAATAAAAAGTTAGGTTTTTAGTGGGTAATTAATTTTAAAAAGGTGATTTTTGGAAGTTAGTGGTAATTTAATTAAGTGGTTTTAAGGTTAAAATTAGGGTTTTTAGTTAAAAACATTTAAACTTTATGGTTTTTAAATAAACTCAATTTAAAAAGTTACAATCTTTTGACTCAGTTCATGTTAAAAATACAATCTTTCGACAAAACTTTCACAAAAGCAACAGTTCTTCTCGTCAAAACGATCCTTAAAAATCTTAGTTCTTACCAAGACTACAGAATCAAATTCACAATGGCTACTATGGCAGAGAACGTTATTGCTGCAAGTTCTGAAACCCGTCCCCCGATGCTAGAGAAAGGCATGTATGAGAGTTGGAAGACCCAGATTATTCTCTATATCCGAGGAAAAGAGAATGGTGAAATGTTAAAAGACTTAATTGACAATGGTCCTTATCAATTCAAATCAAAGAATACTGTTAAAGACACAGATGGAGTTATCGACATACCTCATCCTCAAAGACTTGAAGACATTGATGGATAAGACAAGTTACATTATGACAGTGACATCAAAGCTGTCAATATACTTCTTCTTGGATTTCCAGTTGATATCTACTCTCTCATCAACCACTATCAAACTGAAAAGGAAATATGGGATCACGTCAAAGAACTTATGGAAGGCACAGAGATGACCAAGCAATAACGTGTATATGCTATATGATGAATTTGATAAATTCACATCTGAGCCTAGAGAATCAATCCACTCTTACTATCTGAGATATGTTAAATTGATCAATGACATGAACATGATTCCTATGTCTATGTCACAGCAGCTAAACAAGCAAGAGATCTTCACAGTGTAACCTTTGATCAGTTGTATGCTTTCCTCAAATACAATGAAAAAGATGCTAAAGAAGTTTGAGAAATGCGACAACGATTCCCAGAACCACTTGCTTTGCTGGTAAAAACCTATAACTCACCTCCTTCATACAGCAGTTCGCAAACACAATATCAACCTCAACCAACTAAAGTTTATCAACCATATCAACACTACCAATCAAGCACTCTAATTACCCAACAACTTATTCAGTTACCTCCACTTCAGAGCTATGCACCTACAGTTGTTCAACAACCACCAACATATCAACCTAATACTGGACTTGCTATACCAACCTTTCTTCCAAGTGATGATCCAATTGAAAGTCTCAACAAAGCTATGATCTTCTTGAGTTCGGTGTACCATTCAAAATTTCCTCCCATGAATAACCAACTTTGAACTTTGTCTAATCCAAGAACTGAAGCTACAATTCAAAACGACCAAGTTACGGTTCAAAATGTTCAAGGTAGACATTCTCAAGGCTATACGGCAAATGCTAGAAATAATCAAGCTTCAGGAGCATGGGTTATCAATACAGTTGGAAACGCAGGGGCAAATCAACTAAGGGTAATCAGATGTTATAACTATAATGGTGAAGGTCATATGGCAAAGTAGTGTACTGCAAGGAAAAGGGTGAAAGACTTCGAATGGTTTAAGGAAAAGATGCTACTTGCTAAAGCACAAGAAGCAAGGGTTGTATTGAATGATGATCAACAGGATTTCTTAGCTGACAGTTTGGAAGAAACAAATGACTGTGACGATCTTCAACTACAAGCTACAGTAAATTTCAAGGTAGACCACATCGATGCATATGATTCAGACTGGATTACGAAGCTACAACAAATGCAATCTTCATGGCAAAATTTTCACCTGTTGGTTCTCTCAATGATGACACAGTTGAACCTCGTTATGATTCTGACATACTATCTGAGGTACCTCATTATGACACTTATCATGATTTTGATATGCTTAATTCTAATATATAAGAGCCAAGATATATTGAAAACATTGTATCCAATAATGAGTCATATGATGAGCTTACGGGTAACAACAATGTTATATCTTATACTGATTATATGCTTACTATTGGAAACGATGAAGATAACTATATTCCTCCTCTTGTACAAAAGAATGATATGATGTTTTCTATAATTGAACAAATGAAATCTCAAGTAGAAAAATGTAACATGGCAAATCAAGAGTCAAAAAGTGTGAATGAATCATTAACCAGCGAGCTTGAACGATACAAAAACAGAGTCAGAGTTTTAAAATATGCAGTTAAAGATGGCCATTCTGAACAGGAAGCATATCTAAGTCGTGAATTATACACTGCCATTTCTGATCGTAATAGAAAAGTATCTGAATATGAAAAACAATTTTTTCTTAAAAAAATGAAATGAAGAATTTAAATAATCACACTGCTTTTCTAAATAAGAATTTTAAAACACTCAAACACGAGTCGTTTAAAAAGTATGAAAAGAACATCAGTGAAATTATGGATTTAGAAAAAGAGAAAAAGGAACTTCAAAACATTGTTTTTAAAGTTGGTAAATCTGCTCAAACTATGCATATGCTAACCAAACCCCAAAACTTTATGATGAAACACATAAGACAGCTCTTGGTTATCAAAATCCTTTGTATCTTTCTCAGGCTCGACGGAAACAACCTGCATTATATAATGGAAATGTGTTGATTGATAACCATAATCCTGTATCTGTGTATGATTCTGAGGAAACTTTGATACTTGCTGAAGAGAGTCGGTTGAAAATGCGTGAAAAACAAACTGTTGTAAATACTAAACCGATTGATTACTCCAAATTAAATAAACTCTATGAGTATTTTGTTCCACAAACACAATTGTCAGCAGAACAGCTATATTGGTCTTCAACACCAAGTCCTCCTGAAAATGTTTCAAAACCCAAACAAGTTTTTCTTAAAAAACTCCCATCAACTAGTCAAGTACTCAAGAATCTGAACAATGCACGAAATCTTCTCACTAGGTTTGATGAATGCATCAAGAGAAAAACTACGTTATCTCCTCTTCAGATTGGATATAAAAAGTGCTTTTAAAAAGATGTCATACCATTTTATGAATACCTAAAAGAAGCTTTCAATTTTTTTGAAAAGAGATTTATTGTTGAGGTTAAAGAAATGAAAGACATTTTTGAACAAATGGAAGATGAGGTTGATCAATGTTCTGTGGCAAAGAAAAGTTTTAAAATTAAAAAGAAACAACTTTTAATCAACAACGATCGACTCTTAGAAGAAAATATCACTAGTGATATTATGTGCACTTACTCGCATTCGTTGAATGAAGTTGATAATTGTGGAAAGTGTAAAAGTCTCGACATTGTGCTTTTAGATCTTCAAGAATCAAACAAGTCATTATCTGAACTAATAAAATGTTTTGCAAAAGTTGAGTAATATATTATTTCTCTTGACATTGCTTTTCAAAATCACAAAGAACAAATAATTCTGAATGATCCTGAAACGAAAAATAAACAGTTTTTGGTTAAAACAAATAATAACCAATCTTTTGAGATAAATGGTATAAAAGTGCAATTGCAAGACAAATTACACATAATCAATGAGTTGAAACATCTTTTAGCTCAAAAGAGCCAAAAGACTCAGTGTAAATTACCTATTTTTGATTCTAGGATTCAAAAAATAGAGGATGAGAACGTGTCTCTAGCTTTTCAAGTTTCTTCCTTAGTTAAGGAAAGAGAACATATTAAGTTAGAATATAAGAAGTTGTATGATTCAATCAAGCAGACACATGTAAAAATGAGACTTCAAACTGACTCTTTGCAACAAAAGCTTAATCATCAGATTTCTAAAAATAACAAGTTAAGAGCACAGTTAAAGGGAAAGTTTTCTAAATCTCAAATGAATCATAATGATACAAGTTTAAACACTAAGCTTTCTAAACCTTCAACTTCAGGAACTAAACTTTATTCAGTAACTCCACTTCCTAAATCAAAGGTTATTCCTAAAGTTGTTGAGAAAAATGATTTATCAAAATCAGTCACTTCATACTTGAATACTAAGAAGATAATTGAAAAACGCACAAAAGTTCTTGCCCCAGGTTTTCTTAAGATTAAGAATGAACCAATCAATGCGTACTTTAAGAACAATAGGGTTGTGCATCGCGATTATCTAAAAGTCACTAAGGAGTACGTAGCAACACTACAAGAATTATTAGAAGAAGCTAGATCATTAAAACCTTTAGATGAACATATATGTCGTGCCTCTAAGTTTGCTAAGCAAATTCAAGAACTGTTAGATAATCGCGCTACAAGCCATAGAAAGAACAATAAGCCTTACGTAGATGCATCTAGAACAAAGCAGACAATTGAGACAATCACAAAAGAGCATGCAGTAAAGCAAAACACTCGTAAGACTGACAACACTATGTTTCCTTCTATAGGAAGAGTAAGCTCTACTAATGCTAGCGGATCAAAGCTTAGAAGCAATACAAAGAATGATAGGATCCCGCAACCATCAAGTAGAAGCAAGAAGAATAAAGTAGAAGCCCACCATAGGAAGTTTAAGTCTAGTGCTAATAAGAAAAATCATTTTTCAGATTATAATGTGAATGTTAAGAATGTTGCTTTATCAAAGAATTCTGATACTATTTGTTTATCTTGTAATGAATGTTTGTTTTCTGCAAATCATGATGCTTGTGTTGTTCATTATCTTAAGAAAATGCAAAAACGTAAAGTGGCTAAATCTGCAAAACAAAAAGTTAAAAGTGAATGGAAACCAATAGGACGGATCTTTAAAATTGTAGGACTAAAATAGATACCCACTGGTAGGACATTTAACTTGGTAGGAAAACCGTGTCCCTTCTTCTTGAAAAGACATGTCTACCATAATTGTACCTCCTGGGCATATCTTCACAACCATAGTAATTCTGGTTGATGTACCGTGTCCTAGTCTTAGATATGTCAATGCCCGGGTGTCACTCTCTAAATGCTTGTTAAATACAAAATTTCATCCCTTTAATTTGCATGATTTTGGATTTGAGGGAATTATTCGGGATGAAGAACTTCCACCTTGGAAGTTTGACTATCTAGGAGTCACTTAGGTTCACCAACAACCTGGAACCCAATCAAAAGTTGGGGATCCACCCTTTTGTAAATATGTTTTTCTTCTTTCTTTTTGTGCAGATTGTAGAAATTGTTCTTTGGTATTTAGACTCCGCGTGGTCCAAACACATGTCTGGACACCATGATAAGCTCATCAATTTTGTTTCCGAATTTATCTGAACGGTCCGATTTGGCAATGATCATTTTGCAGCTATTATGGGATACAGAGATCTACAAATGGGGAATATTCTTATTTCATGTATTTACTACGTTGAAGGACTTGGTCATAATCTATTTTCCTTTGGGTAATTTTGTGATTCGGATCTCAAAGTAGCTTTCAGAAAACACACTTGTTTTGTACGAAACTTGGAAGGTGTTGATCTACTATCAGGTTCTCATGATTATAATCTTTACACAATCTCAATGGCAGATATGATGAAGTCTTCTCTAATTTGTCTACTCTCCAAAGCCTTAAAGACAAAATCTTGGTTATGGCACCGTTGACTTTCTCACTTAAACTTCAGTACCATAAATCAGCTTGCTAAACAAGGTCTTGTCAAAGGGTTGCCTAAGTTGAAGTATACTAAAGACCATTTATGTTCGGCATGTTAACTAGGAAAAAGCAAGAAGGAATCTCATCCACGCAAGCCGAAACCAAGTACAAATGAGAAACTTCAAATGCTGCATATGGATTTATGTGGACTGATGCGGGTAGAAAGTATAAACAAGAAAAGATATATTCTTGTCATTGTTGATGATTACTCTCATTTTACTTGGGTGAAGTTTTTGAGAACTAAAAATGAGGCTTTAGAAATTATCATCAAATTTTGAAGCAAGCTCAAGCTAGTCTTAATGCTACAGTAAGATATCTTCGTACCGACAACAGCACCGAGTTTCTCAATCAGACTTTACGAGATTATATGGAAGATGTCGAAATTACTCATCATACATCCACTGTACGTACTCCACAGTAAAACGGTGTAGTTGAAAGGCGTACCGAATCTACAACAAAAGGACTAGACAAATAATGGAAACAATGAGCGTACAATTTGATGAACTTACTCAAATAGCTTCTAAACAACACGGTTCAGGACCCGGACTTCATGGTTTAACTTTTAGACACATTAGTTCAGGACTCGTGCTAAACCAGGTTGCGTCAACATGAGTTAAACCTCCTACAAAGAATGATTGGGATTTGTTGTTTCAGCTAATGTTCGATGAATACTTCAAATCTCCAAGTGTTGTATCTACCCCCATTTCTGCTGCAACTCTACTTCCACCAGATACAGCCAGAGCTTCTTCTTCCATTGATAAAGATGCTCTTCTCCAAGTATTTCACCAAACATTAAAGCAATAAACTCACCACTTAATTCTATAAATGTTTAACCAAATGAATAAGTTGCAGAGTTTGACAGTGACACATTTACAAATCCATTTGCTTCTCTAGACACCAGCTCAGCTGAGTCATCTTCAAGGATTGTAGACACTTCAAGCATGCACACTTTCCAACAACCTCCAATTTACACAAAAAGATTAACAAAAGATCATTCGTTCACAACAATCATTGGCGATCCATCAAAACTTGTTTCTACAAGACGTCAACCTTCTATAGATGCTTTATGGTGCCCTTTCCATGCTTTCTTAGCTAAAGCAGAACCGAAGAATTAAAAAGAAGCAGTGGAAGAATCTTGTAGGATCAAAGCCATGCAAGTAGAAATCCATGAATTTGAGCGGCTTGAAGTATGGGAGTTAGTACCAAAACTAGACAGAGCTATGATCATCAGCTAAAAGTGGATCTTTAAAGTAAAACTTGATGAATATGGCAGTGTGCTGAAAAAATAAGTCTCGATTAGTTGCCAAAGGTTATCGTTAGGAAGAGGGGATCGACTTTTAAGAATTGTTTGCACCTGTCGCTCGCATTGAAGCCATCAGAATATTCTTAGCATACGCTGCACACAAGAATATGGTAGTATTTTAGATGGATGTGAAGACGGCAGTTTTGAACGGGATTTTAAAGGAAGAGGTGTACGTGAGTCAACCAGAAGGGTTTGTTAATCAAGATCATCTGAATCATGTATTCAGATTGAAGAAATCACTTTATGGTTTGAAACAAGCTCCTCGCGCAAGGTACGACCTACTCTCTAAATTCCTTCTCTGCCAAAAATTTGTCAAAGGTGTAGTTGATCCAACGTTGTTTACTCGGAAGGAAGGAAATGATCTCATATTGGTACAAATTTATGTTGACAACATAATTTTTTCTTCCACTAATCCAATCTTTTATGATAAATTTGCAAAATTAATGAGCAAATGTTTTAAGATGTCAATGATGGGACAAATATCATTTTTTCTAGGACTTCAAATTCCACAAAGTCCCAGAGGCATCTTCATTAATCAATCTAAATATGCTCTTGAAATGCTCAAAAAGTATGGTTTTGAAAAATCTGATGCTATTGACATCCCCATGGTGGGACAGTCAAAACTGGATGAAGATCCAAACGAGACTCTAGTTGACCCAACTCGTTATTGAGGAATGGTCGGATCCCTTAGGTACTGTAAACCCCGTATTTAAGGTCACTACTTATTTCGAACTTATAATTATCCTCAAAATTTTAAATAATTCATTTTTATTATTTTAGCTGATTTTTATTAAAAATCGTCAACTTTAAAACTTTCGCGAATCGCACAATTGAAGTTTATCCATTTTATCGATCGAGAAATCAACGAATGTCATATTTTAACCTTGAGAGTTTATTTAATTTCTATTAGGTATTTTTCATCTTTTATTCGTTTTTGGCCGAAACCGCGTCAAAATAATGTTTTACGCTTAATAACAGGTTTAATAAATGTTTAAGCCCAAAAACTTGTATAATCTAAATTTGATAAAATTTTTACAAAGCCCATTCCTTTTTCTTTTATGGCTGGTTAGGGCTCAAACCAAATAAGCATCCTTAATATTTTTTTTTAAAACCCAACCCATTATTAACTCATTACAAAGCCCATCAATTAACCCTTATTCTTTGTGTGTGTGTGTGTGTGTATATATATATATATATATATATATATATACCAAAATCAGATATCCATCTAGTATACAACGATCGAAACAAAATAACTGACCCATTCCTTCCCTTCTCTAGTATTCAGCCAACAAAAACTACAGGTACCATATTCTTATTTTATCTTTATACCCATAATCCTTGAACTCATAAGTGTTGACCCAACTTGAAGAATAAAACTGTAACACCCCTATTTTTACAGATAGCAGCGGAAGCTAATCTGGGGTATTACTTCAAAGGTACAACAGTCATAATCATAGAAAACGAATCAAAAGAGTCATTTTTGAAAATAAGTTACCATTCATTATTTCATCAGAGTTTTTACAAAAGTGAGCTCCCAACATTTAAAATACAACATTTGAATGATAACGGTTTTTCCATCTTCAAGTCCTCGCCACTCCGTGCCATTAGTTACCTGAGATAAAACAAGCTAAAAGTCAACACAAAGGTTGAGTGAAATCCATAGGTTTAATTAATATAATTTGAATGCAAATGCGATATTCGGGTTACGTTGATATAAACCCGGTATTGAAAACATATTTATTATTGCCATTAGCTCATGAAACTGAAGCCTTAGGGTATGGTGATACGTTATTTCCCCTGCGGGTACCTTTGCCAAAATACCTGCGTGATTTCTAATGATGTGGAATTGGTTACACGTAACTGGGTACACGAACGGGGAGTCCAGCCCAAATAGATCTATTCACATCATTCGCGCTTACTACGGA
>BQNB010027628.1:0-57456 GCA_026074375.1 Tanacetum coccineum
TAGTCCCAATAGATCTATTTATAACACTCACGCTTACATAACCAACCAGTCAGTCAAGCAATTGACGGTTCATGATAGTTCGGGCATTAGTGGTCTATTCGCTACTTAGGAAACACGTAATCAGGAAAAAGAAACGTAAAGTAACTGTGTCCATAGTTTAAAAACAAGCAATGTTTCTCACCCTAAAATAGTAAAGTAAAAGTAGTAAAACATGGGGCAAATGATAATCACGCAAGTAAAATGTGATATAGAAATCTAGCCGCGTCCTAGAATAATAACGCGTCTCAGAAACACGGAAAGTATGCCAAGAATTGCACAATATGTTCATCAGCAAAAGACATCCATATGTGTTTGCTTTAGTTTGATTTAACAAAACATGATGAAATGAAATCATATAGTTTTTCGTTAAGTTTCGGCGTTTAACCAAAAATTACTAAAGTTTTTAGTTTTGGGACGTTAATACCGTCCCTTAATGCACTAACTAGCCTTAATCGCTTAACTTCTATGTCCGTTTTGCTAAATTCTTACCAAACTTACTATTTTTAGTAACTTTCTTGCTTTTCCCTAAATATGTTAACGACGTCTTTAAATAATACCAATAAATATATAAGCGTTACTATATGTTTCGCTAATGTTTAAAAAGTCTAAAAATGTCCGAAAATGTCCGAAAACCCTTTTTACTATTCACATCAGCAACTATTAATTTCGTTTTGCCAAAAAATGTTTCAAGTTTCATTTGACCATAACTTGGTCGTTTTAAATCCATTTTTAAAGTGTGATATATGAAAAACTATCTATTCTAAACGAGCTCTTCAAAAACTACTTTTACGCATAATGAAAACATTTTTAGGTCGACCAAAACCTCAAAACAAATTTGGGACAGCAAGCACTTTTTGCCAAAAACGCAACCAAAATCCACCCAAACTTCACAATAGTGCCTATAATCTCCATTCACAACTAAACCACAACAAAACCACACCTAAATCTAACCTAATCCTTTCATTTCTATTGTTGCAACACTCATCAACACTCATCTCACCAAGAACATAATATTTAACTACTAAAATAAAGTTGTATCATTATTTATGAAATATTGTCTTTAAAATCTTTCAAAAATTAAAACACAACATATGAATGTATGGATCTTTGAACATATAAGAAAGAATATAGGAAAAACCACAAAGAAAGATTCAAGATACTTACAAGAATGAAGAACAAGAAGTAATAACACAAGATCTATACCCAAAATCAATAGATCTTGAAAAACCCCAAATAATAACCAAACCCTAATTTGTAGATCTTGAAAATACTTGGAATCAAAAGAAAACCTTCTTGGAATAACCTTGGATCTTGATAAAATGAAGTATGGAATGTGTGAATCTTGGTAGAGTCAAAAGTATTGATTATGTGTGTGTGTTAGTGTGTGCCGTAGGCAATGAGAACAAAAGAGGGAGAGAAAACAATTTTTGAGGCTATGAAATAAAGTGAAACCCTAAGTTATGAGATGTGCTAGTATTTATAGGAAGATATTAGGGTTTAGGGAGTGTATACTAGTGTACATATGACCAACACACACCAAGGGTGTGTGTGTGTGGTTCGGCTAGAATAAGGCTACAAGGACCATTTTGGTTCAAAAATTTTAATCAAGGTTCATGAATTAGGTCCTAAATTTTAAATTTCAAGTAAAATGTACAAGTCAAAGTGTGTAAGCATGCATTTGTCTTGGCTTGGATAGATGAGTGTGCATGAAATGGACTTCCTCATGTGTCACTTTTATACACATGCATGAGAAGTTCAAGAAAAGATGCCTTTGATTTAATTTCAAGGCTTATGCTTGCATTTGGTTTGAGTTTAGGCGTCCAATATATATCAAGAGGGAAGTGTGAACGAAATTTTTAACTTTAGAATACGAGATGGTCGATAACTAAAGTTTAAACGAAAAGATTTCAAGTTTTCGAGGTTTCGTTAGGTCAAAAACCCGAAAAACGCAATTTAGATAATAAAGCATAAAAATAAATATCGGGAGTGATCGTAAACTACGAAACACTTAAAAAAGATAAAATAACTCATATAATATCTAAACTAATCAAAATCCGAAGTCAGAACGCGTCCGATGACGTTTTTTCAGATTTACGCGGGTTAACTTCCAAATTCAAACGTAACGTATAAAAGTCAAAAATAATTGTCAAAAAAGTTTAAAATATTGACCAAAAATTCTCGGGGTGTGACATTCTTCCCCCGTTAAAGAAGCTTTGTCCTCAAAGCTTAAGACATGGACGAAGGGTTAACGAAAAGATGAGGGTACTTTTTCTTCATTTGGTCCTCGCGCTCCCAAGTAAACTCGGGCCCTCGTCTCGAATTCCATCGGACCTTCACGATTGTAATGCGGCTTTGCTTCAGCCATTTAACTTCTCAATCCATAACTTTAACTGGTTCTTCAATGAAATGGAGCTTGTCATCAATCTGGATCTCATCCAACAGAATAGCTAGGGGATCGTCTACGAAACACTTCTTCAAATTGGTAACATGAAAAGTACTATGAACTCGGCTTAACTGCTCTGGAAGTTCAAGTCGATAAGCAAGCGTTCCACTTTAAGCATAATCATGAAAAGGTCCTATATAATGAGGGTTCAGCTTCCCTCGTTTGCCGAAACGTATCACCCCTTTCCATGGCACATTTTCAACATGACCTTGTCTCCAACCTCAAATTCTAATGGCTTACGCCTCCTATCGGCATAGCTCTTCTGCTCTAACGTCGGGCAGCTTGAATTCTCTTTTGAGTTTGAATGATCTCTCAGTTGTTTCTGAACAATTTTCCGGACCGTTATCTGAAGCTCTCCAACCTCAGCAAAACAAATAGGCGATCTACATTTTCGACCGTAGAGAGCTTCAAACGGTGCAACCTTGATACTAGTGTGATAACTGTTGTTGTAAGAAAACTTCACCAACGGTAGGTGTCTATCCCAACCTTTCCCAAAATCTATTACACAAGCACGTAGCATATCCTCCAAGGTTTGGATGGTTCTCACACTTTGACCATCAGTCTATGGATGGTAAGTCGTACTCATAGTCCATAGAGTAACCTAGGGCTTCATTCAACGATTTCCAGAAATGAGAGGTAGAAACATTATGTCTCGAATCAGAAATAATCGAAACTGGCACTCCATGCCTCGAGATTACTTCCTTCAAGTATTGTCTCGTCAACTTCTCCATTGAGTCGTTTTCCTTCATTGGTAAGAAATGACAGATTTGTGCGTCGGTACAAGCAATTACCCGAAATTGGTATCTTGAAACCAGTTGATGTTTTGTGGTAACTTATGATTACGAAATCCATAGTAATGTTCTCCCACTTCCATATTGGGATCACATGCTGAACCAACAAACCGGATGGTTTTTGGCATTCGGCCTTGACTTTGGCACAGGTCAAACATTTACTGATGTAGGTGGCAATCTCAGCCTTCATATTCAGCCACCAATACAGTTTCTTTAAATCCTGATACATCTTGTCCGATCCAAGATGTATCGAATACTTTGACTTATGCGACTCGTGCATAATCAACTCTCTTAAGTTACCTCGACAAGGTATCCAACTTCTCCCATTCAAGCATAACGTTCCATCAACACGTGGCTCTAGCTTCTTACTCATACCACACAGATCTTCTGTTTCATAATTCTCCTCCTTTCTCGCCTCAACCTGAGCTTCTAATATCTACACAGGGAGGTTCAGACTAATCGTCATAACCAAAGCTCAAACTCGTAGTGGCTTAAGTCGGTCCTTTCGGCTTAAGGCATCCGCCACCACGTTTGCTTTTCCCGGATGATAACGTATCTTCCGCAACGTCCCCCCTTTTCCCCCCCCCCCCCCCCTTTCGGGTTGTCGTAATCACTCACAACTCTAACCATCTACGTTGTCTCATGTTCAACTCTTTCTGATCTAGGAAAAAAAAAAAAAAAATAATAGTTCAAACTCTGTGATCAAGTGAAACAGCAACGCATTTTTACCGTACAAATTAAAATGACTCTACATTTTAAGAGCAAACATAACAGCTCCAACTCTAAGTTATGTGTATATAATTCTTCTCATAATCTTAAGTATGCGTGACACGTAGGCTTATGACCTTTTCCCTTCATCAAAACTACGCCTAATCCTTTTACTAAAGCATCACATTAAACCATGAAGTTCTCGCTACCTTTGGGCAAAGATAAGATTGGTGCACTACACAACTTCTGCTTCAACAGTTGGAATGCAACTTCTGCCTTTTCACTCCAATCAAGCTTCACGTTCTTTTGAGTCAACTTCGTCGTAGGTTTGGCAATCTTTGAGAAACCTTCGATAAATCATCGTAATTGAAGGCCCCAGCAATACCCTAGAAATTGACGAATCTCTGTCGGAGTCTTGGGCGATGCCTAATCCTTGATTGACTTAATCTTAGCCGGGTCCACGTGAATGCCCTCACTATCAATCACGTGACCAAGAAATTGTACCTTTAACTTTGGGCAATCACTTATGTAGTGTCCTTGCCTCTTGCTTCACCAACTCCATTCTTGTTTCCAGCTTTGTTTCCACAGTTTTGATCCTTTAACTTTGGGCAATCACTTATGTAGTGTCCTTGCCTTCCACACTCAAAACAAGTTACGACCCTCTGATTCACTACTTGACCCCTCTGAGTTGAAGTAGCGGAGATTGTGACCTTACAATCCCAAGTCAAATGCACAACCTTGTTACACTTCCTACATCTCACTGTGCATGGTCCTTCATGGTGAAGCTTACACTTGTTACAAAAAGGCAATGGCCCATTATATGGTTTCTTCTTATTGTTGCCAGCCGTATAGGCTCTTGCCACATTCTGACCTCCTACATTTGGCCTTTTGAATGGTGGTTGCTGACCACAGTTGTCTCTCTGATTAACCTCCAATCTTCTTTTATTTTCAGCATTTTTCACAGCATAACCTTTCAACTTTTGGTCCATTAAGTTGTTAGCAATCCTAAGATCATCTTGCAGTCTTGTAAGGTTCAGCATGCAATTTACATACCCTTGGTTATTTTTCGGAGTCCCCTACCAATGACATTTCTCAACCTGATCCTCCTCCTCAGGGACCATCTTGGTGCACATCATAGTCAATTCTTGAAATCTCTGATTATAAGTAGCCAAATCATTATTCTTCACGGTTAAGTTCTACAATTCGGTTTCCATTTTCTGAATCTCATTTCTTAGGCAGTACACTTCAGTCATTAGCTTCATGAGCTCTCTTCATGACATGGCAAATGCAGCCTCAGTCCCAAAAAAAATAACAGTTTTTTCCCCCCCCCCCCCCCCCTCTTAAGGGAGTTCCACTCAAGTTAGTGCACTGTTTAACAGTGTGCAAGTAGCATACTTAACTTGGGACTTCTCTGGGCAGTTGCTGATATGGAACACTGTTTCCATCTTCTCAAACCACCTTATCAACCCGACAACTCTTTTCGTTCCCTTAAAGTTGAGTGGTTGACACTTCATGAAGTCCTGATATGTGCATTCTCTAGCAACAGGTCTATCACCTCTACCATTCTCATTTGGATTTCCATTTCCATTCTCACCATTTCCATTCTCACCATCTCCATTACCGCCATTTCCATTATCACCGTCACTGCCGTTCTGGCTTTGATTTTCAGCCTCAAGAGCATTGGCGGTACGGGTCATTACACACGAATTTGATCTTGTTTAACCACAAGAATCAACCACGAATCCACACGTAGCTCTGATGCCAATTGTAGGATCCCGTAATCACTTCACTTCATACAATCGACCACGAATCGGAACTAGAAAGGAGAAAGAAAGATTGAGTTGTTTAGAGAGAGAAAGAGGAGAGAGAAATGAGAGAGAAAAGAGAAAAGATATATTAGATATTTTCAACAACTAACTTTTCCAAGTGGAAAAGTTCCTTATATACCCCGACACTTAAAAGTGACGCGCGGGATATTTAACTAGGACCCGGGCTCGGGTTTTGCTTGGGATTAAACCCGAAACATATACAATATTAGATTAACTATCGAGCCCGATTCCCGATAATATTCTATTACAACATTAACTAATTAAAGACCGAAGCTCCATCGTAGAGTGACCGAACTTCCTTGTTCGACTCAATAAATTAAGGCTAACAATATGACTCCAACCTCCTAAGTCTCCTCCGAGTATCATCACGATCCCTACGAACCTGACGAAACTCCTCATGTGAAAGTGCCATGTGCCAACGAATACTTTCAATCCGATCTCTCTCTATACTCAACATGGCTCGAACCTTTAGGTACTCCAGTCTCAAACTCCCAATCCTCTCAACCAAACTAGCTTGCTCTCCACTAGCTACCATTTGACTAGTCTCCAACTGTCTATGAGTGGTCTCAATCTTAGTAATCCTATCAATACGAACCTCTAACATGTAGTAAACTATATCATAAATAGTATCCTCAAGATCAGGTATACCTCCTCTAGAAGACTCAGAACTATCACCAATAGCCAATGGATCTACAACGATCTCTCTCGTGTCTGCCGTACTAGCCTCTACCATAAACTCCTCATCATCCTCCCTAACATCACTAGCAGCAATCTCAAATCCCATACCTATACCATCTTCAGGGTGAGCTACAACTCCCTCACTAATACCTACATCCGCAACAGCCTCTGCATCAGCAATATTCACCTCCATATGCTCCTCTCCGCTATCCTCTGGTGAGAATGAATCTCTAAACCTCTTGCGAGGTGGTAAAAGATCAGCAGGAGTAGGGGCTATCGACCTCGAAACATGAGTAAGTGATGGTATCGAAGCAGTAGGGGATCTACATCTCATGCGAGAAGGTCCATGAGAAGGTGAAGATGAATCCAATAACCTCTCAGAAGATGAACCTAAGGATGACTCTGATGTAGTCGGTGGGTAAGGGGTAGACAATGGTACAACCCTCCAACATCTAAATGCCTCACTATGTCGTAGAGTCCTAGCAAGTGATCGATGAACAAATCTCTGTGGTGTAGATGAATCAGCATCGGTGGTGTATGTCCGGATAAGGAAAGATCTAAAGGTGCACTAGAAGAAGATGAGTCTGGTGAAGAATGATGATCCGATGAATGATGAGATACACGTATCCATGCAAGACTACGAGCAGGTACATGTCTAACTCTCTTCCTCGCAGTCAACAACTTACGCGGCCCGTTAGGATGGGTGCGGTAAGGTCGACCGAAAGGGATAGCCTCACCGGGTCAAATAAGAGTCGTTGGACGTCGATGAATCCTGGGTGGGGCAACAACAGGTGCAATGGGAAACTCTGATAATGGTGCAAGAGTATCATGAGATGACGTTACGGGTCTCTGCTCAGCAGGCTTGGACTCATCGTCCGCCTCCGAGTTATCAGAACACAAAAAGGGTGAAACCAATGGCAAATCTGGTGAGAGAGGTAAAGAATCCTTTGATGGATCAGAATCAGAAGAAGGTGAATAATCCACTAAATCAAGTACCCCGACAGGTGAGATGACTAAAACTGTCCCCACCTCCGGTGTAACTATAGGGTCAGCTGGAACAACAGCAACCTCAGGGATAACAGGGATAATAGTAGGAATAGCACCAAAGAGAATCACTCGTGGGGCATGAGAACCCACATTCTCCTCAGACGTATCAGACGAAATAGAAATAACAGGAGCAACCATGACCTGCACAAGCACAAGTTTATATAAATCCTCTTTATATGAAACCATGCACGTGCAAGCAAAGCCAAGAAATAAGTACGATGCGAAATATGAAATGGCAAAACGATGAATAAGGTAATTATGGCAATATGATATATATAATCAGTACTTATATATATATTTAATGCTATTATTATATGATATATATGCAAGCAGGTAAGGCACGTAGGATCACATACTGGTTATAGACCAGACCTAGATATACTACCTGGTTCTCTATAACCTTGGCTCTGGATACCAATCTGTCACACCCCCAAACGGGGCCTGGACGGAATACACGTGTCCGGGGGCGTGACGTCATAATACACATCACACAAGATACAAAGAACGACCTCTAAGGGTACGTTTGAAAATCCAACATCGTTGCATTAATTAAAATAGTTAAAGTTTGACATAAGTTTAAAGATAATATGCGGAAGCGAATAAAGTTTTAAAAATTGACAACGATGTTTAAACAGTAGATAATAGCGTTTCTTGAAAATCGGCCCAATGCATAGCGACACCAAATAGCAAGCAAAGACATCCACAGCTAAGCACCTGAGAAAAACATGCTAAAACGGTCAACATAAAGTTGAGTGAATTCATAGGTTTGAATTTAGTATTAAAAGGAAACGTAAAGTAACTAAAGAAAAACATGTTTAAAAGTGGCCATCAAACATGATCGGACACTTAGCCTTAAGGTCACACCCTGATATTTTCAGGTCAATATTTTAAACTTTTCCGACAATTATTTTTGACTTTTATACGTTACGTTTGAATCCGGCAGTTTACCGGGAAGTTAACCCGCGTAAATCTGAAAAAACATCATCGGACGCGTTCCGACTTCGGATTTTGATTAGTTTAGATATTATATGAGTTATTTTATCTTTTCTAAGTGTTTTGTAGTTTACCATCACTCCCGATATTTATTTTTACGCTTTATTATCTAAATTGCGTTTTTCGCGTTTTTGACCTAACGGAACCTCGAAAACTTGAAATCTTTTCGTGTAAACTTTAGTTATCGCCCATCTCGTATTCTAAAGTCAAAAATTTCATTCACCCTTCCCTCTTGATATATATTGGATGCCTAAACTCAAACCAAATGCAAGCATAAGCCTTGAAATTAAATCAAAGGCATCTTTTCTTGAACTTCTCATGCCCTTATGGAACTTTCCCTTGAAATTAAACTCAAACCAAATGCAAGCATAAGCCTTGAAATTAAATCAAAGGCATCTTTACTTTTTTATATTAATTGTTTAAAAGGAAACGTAAAGTAACTGTGTCCATAGTTTGAAAACGAGCAATGTTTCTCACCCCAAAATAGTAAAGTAAAAGTAGTAAAACATGGGGCTATGAACTCACCTTAGCAAAATGAGCAAATGATAATCACGCAAGTAAAAGGTGATATAGAAATCTAGCCGCGACCTAGAATAATAACGCGTCTCAGAAACACGGAAAGTATGCCAAGAATTGCACAATATGTTCATCACCAAAATACATCCTTGTGTGTTTGCTTTAGTTGGTTTAACAAAACATGATGAAATGAAATCATATAGTTTTTCGTTAAGTTTCGGCGTTTAACCAAAAATTACTATTTTTAGAAAGTTTCTATTTTAGGAAAGTTTTTAGTTTTGGGACGTTAATACCGTCCCCTACATTTGTTAAGTTTCCATAATTCAAAACGCACTAACTAGCCTTAATCGCTTAACTTCTATGTCCGTTTCGCTAAATTTTTACCAAACTTACTATTTTTAGTAACTTTCTCGCTTTTCCCTAAATATGTTAACGACGTCTTTAAATAATACCAATAAATATATAAGTGTTACTATATGTTTCGCTAATGTTTAAAAAGTCTAAAAATGTCCGAAAGTGTCCGAAAACCCGTTTTACTATTCACATCAGCAACTATTCATTTGGTTTTGCCGAAAAATGTTTCAAGTTTCATTTGGCCATAACTTGGTCGTTTTAAATCCATTTTTAAAGTGTGATATATGAAAAACTATCTATTCGAAACGAGCTCTTCAAAAACTACTTTTACGCCTAATGAAAACATTTTTAGGTCGATCAAAACCTCAAAACAAATTTGAGACAGCAAGCACTTTTTGTCAAAAACACAACCAAAATCCACACAAACTTCACAATAGTGCCGAATCTAGCCTAATCTCCATTCACAACTAAACCACAACAAAAACCACACCTAAATCTAACCTAATCCCTTCATTTCTATTGTTGCAACACTCATCAACTCTCATCTCACCAATAACATAATATTTAACTAGTAAAATAAAGTTGTATCATTATTTATGAAATCTTATCATTAAAATCTTTCAAAAATTAAAACACAACATATGGATGTATGAATCTTTGAACATATAAGAAAGAATATAGGAAAAACCACAAAGAAAGATTCAAGATACTTACAAGAATGAAGAACAAGAAGTAATAACACAAGATCTATACCCAAAATCAATAGATCTTGAAAAACCCCAAATAATAACCAAACCCTAATTTGTAGATCTTGAAAATACTTGGAATCAAAAGAAGACCTTCTTGGAATAACCGTGGATCTTGATAAAATGAAATATGGAATGTGTGAATCTTGGTAGAAATCAAAAGTATTGATTGTGTGTGTGTATTAGTGTGTGCCGTAGGCAAGGAGAACAAAAGAGGGAGATAAAATAATTTTGAGGCTATGAAATAAAGTGAAACCCTAAGTTATGAGATGTGCTAGTATTTATAGGAAGATATTAGGGTTTAGGGAGTGTATACTAGTGTACATGTGACCAACACACACCAAGGGTGTGTGTATGTGTGGTTCGGCTAGAATAAGGCCACAAGGACCATTTGGTTTAAAAATTTTGATCAAGGTTCATGAATTAGGTCCTAAATTTTGAATTTCAAGTCAAATGTACAAGTCAAAGTGTGTAAGCATGCATTTCTCTTGGCTTGGATGGATGACTGTGCATGAAATAGACTTCCTCATGTGTCACTTTTATACACATGCATGAGAAGTTCAAGAAAAGATGCCTTTGGTTTAATTTCAAGGCTTATGCTTGCATTTTGTTTGAGTTTAGGCGTCCAATATATATCAAGAAGGAAGGGTGAATGAAATTTTTGACTTTAAAATACGAGATGGGTGATAACTAAACTTTATACGAAAAGATTTCAAGTTTTTAAGGTTTCGTTAGGTCAAAAACGTGAAAAACGCAATTTCGATAATAAAGCGTAAAAATAAATATCGGGAGTGATCGTAAACTACGAAACACTTAGAAAAGATAAAATAACTCATATAATATCTAAACTAATCAAAATGCGAAGTCAGAACGCGTCCGATGACGTTTTTTCAGATTTACTCGGGTTAACTTTTCGGTAAACTGCCGGATTCAAACGTAACATATAAAAGTCAAAAATATTTGTCGGAAAAGTTTAAAATAATGACCTGAAAATATCAGGGTGTGACATTCTTCCCCCGTTAAATAAGCTTTGTCCTTAAAGCTTAAGACGTAGGTTCAGGGTTAACAAAAAGATTAGGGTACTTTTTCTTCATTTGGTCTTCGCGCTCCCAAGTAAACTCGGGCCCTCGTCTCGAATTCAATCAGACCTTCAATATGAACTCGGCTTAACTGCTCTGGAAGTTCAAATCGATAAGCAAGCGTTCATGATAAGTGTGAAAACACTTATTTGTTTTTATATCAAAATAACCCTTAAAAGATGAAAAATGAATATATTATGCTTGTATATTGTATATTTTGACTTCCTGAGTAAAACTGCGGATTCAAAAGTAAACGTATAAATGGCAAAAATTAATTGTCGAAAAAGTTTAAAATATTTGACCTGAAAATATCGGGGGTGTGAAAATTCTTCCCCGTTAAAGAAGCTTTGGTCCTCAAAGCTTAAAAGACGTGGGTTCAGGTTAACGAAAAAAGGTTAGGTACTTTTTTCTTCATTTGGTCCTCGCGCTCCCAAGTAAACTCGGGCCCTCGTCTCGAATTCAATCGGACCTTCATGATTGGAATGTGGCTTTGCTTCAGCCGTTTAACTTCTCGGTCCATCATTTCAACTAGTTCCTCAATGAAATTTAGCTTGACATCAATCTGGATTTCTTTTAACGGAATAGCTAAGGGTTCGTTTATGAAACCTGTGTTCAGATTGGAACATAAATTAGGGTAGTTTGGTTCCTACGCCCAATCAACGAAGGAATTTACGGACCTCCGACCATTTATGCTACTTTTGAACTCGGCTTAACTGCTTTGGAAGTGTTAACTCGATAAGCAGCGTATCATGATAAGTGACACTGAACTGGTTTTTATATCAAAATAACCCTTAAAAGATAAAAAAAATGAATATATTATGCTTGTATATTGTATATTTTGTCTTTTATGATGTGTAGGTATGGATATTACAAGGGGATCACCAATAAATACATATAAGGACAACACCCCGTCCCACTTAAGTAAAAACTGTATATCACAAGAAAAGAGCAAAAAATCGGACAAAAACAAACACGAGACGAAATGAGTACACAAGAGCCGGGTGTTTATGCAAGCTTGAGTCAACTTAAGTCAAACCATGGTCAACCTTTGGCAAACTCACTTGTGTAGACTCTAAAACACTCTAAAATTGTACCCAAGTAAGTCTTTGAATGTTAAACCATTTTCACCAAAAGTCCCAAATCCAATTACACCGTTAGTCCTTCGGTAGTCCTTTGTTAGTCCGTAATACTAAATGGACTAATGGTCGTTAAGTATTAAAAGCCCAATCCATATGATAAATAAAACAGTGAAAGGCCCATTTACTAGTCCAATACCTAAGTCAAAAACATTGTGCTTCTTCTCCAATAACGCGCCAAAATTAAAGAATACGCCAGATGAGTCGTGATAATCACTCGACCTACGTGGCTTCTAAGATTCTTAGTGCTTAAGCTCACCATAATTCAGTCAAGCAAAGACGTCATCCAGCCAGATGATTGCTTGAGTGACACCTTATGACAAAAAGGAAATGACGAGAGTTTACACAAATGAATGAACAGTGTCAATTGAGAGGGTTTCTAGCCCTCGATGCCCTGGGATTTATTTCGGCTCCCGCTGAACGTGGTTGGATTTTAATCTATAAATTAGTTCAATTAAAAACAATTGTTCCAAGAAAGTGGGATTGCAAGCTGGGCAATCGGTTGTGAACTGTTATCTCAATCCAAGGGGCTAACAAAGTAAAGGCAGCAATGATTAGTTAGAGGATCAATGGGACAAGATTGAATTTGATTTTGAATGCTTAAGGAGCAGTCTAAACCACCTCAAGGCTCCCAAATCAGCCTATAATACCACCGCACATTCCTTAGAAGGGTGCTAGTCTTTTCTTTTCCTTTTTCAGTTTTGGTTAGCATAATTTAGCTTTTAAATTTCGGCAATGTTTAGCTTATAGCCTTATTGCGACCCTTTCTGATTTTTACCTAATCGTATTGTAACTTTTAAGTTATCAATAAAAGTTTAGTTTTACTTTCAAATCTTTTGTTCAATTTTTAAAAAAAATTTTAAAATCCAAATGAAACTATTTCATAAGCTCAATTGTTCATAAGCTGTTTAAGTTCTTAAAAAACTTGAATACTCCTTAGAATTAGATGGCTGCTATGAGTATTCAAGTTTGGTATTAGTTCCTGATGGTCAGGAGTTAGGGAGTTAGATTATGCTATTGAAAGCTAATCTAGTTAAAAGATATAAGGTCTGCCCCCCCCCCAGCTCCAATCACATCTTCTTCTATTCTTCGTGGACTAGTGCCGTGCGTGTCTGTTTTAGATTTATTCTCCCTTCATCCCCTACCCCTTAAAACTGCTCCTTATAAGCTTCTATTTTTGAGCAATTACCTTTGTTTAGCTGTGGTGGAGGTACTCAATCTCATTCCTTTTTCTATTAATCTGTGTCAATAAATGTTCCAGTGAAATTGGTTTTCTTATGCTTTAATAAATCTGCTTAGTCTGTGCTATATTATTGTTAGAGAATCTTATCTTTATTATGCTTAATATGTTGTTTAATGCTTATTTAGTTATTTGTTAGGTTTAAATCTTAGATTACAAGTAATTTGTTCTAATTATAATTAAAATGAAAAAAATTTTAGCATTAGTTAAGAGCATTATTGTTTTTCGCTCTTATTTTGATTGTTGAGTATTGCTTAATAGTATCATTCCCCCCCCCCCCCCCCCCTACACCACACACACATCCACCCACCCTATAAATTGTGAATTGGTATTAACACCACTTCTCATACACTTCAAATAGATTTTACACACTTATATTAAGAATATTTTGTTTTATATAAGAGGATAATTCTTCTCTTACTTTTACTTTGTTGTTTTAGAGACTAAGACGCAAATAAATATGGATCGTATTGGATAGACATGATTATATAACTATACATAGTGCTCTTTATACTATTTAAGTAACAGGATTTTAATCCTTGTAATATTTACATTTAATTTCTTATTATTGTTTAGAGTAGCTTATTACTGCTTAATATAGTTGTTTAATACTTATTTAGTTTAATTGTTAGTTTAAATCTTAGTTTACAAGTATTTGTTAAAATATAGTTAAAAATCCAAAAAATTTAGCATTAGTCAATAGCTTATTGTTTTTGCTTATTTGATTGTTGAAATATGCTTAATAGGTCTTTGATAAGCTGTCTACTATCTGGTATTGCTATTTTGAGCCTTAACTCTTAGTTTTATAAGCTGAATATGGATTTAAGCAATTTAAAGGGGTGTTTGGTTCAAGACAGCACTAACTCAAGTTAGTGCTGTCAAAGGCCATTTGGTTCTTAAAATTGAATTTAAATTTCATATTTAGGTTTATAAGGTTTGGATTTAAGGTTTTTATTAGGTAAAATCAAGTTTTAATAGGTTTTTGAGTTGATTACTTGTATCTGAGGTCAATACCTCAGATTCATAAGCATCTTGAGCTTAATTTTGTTCTAGCTGGTTTTGTTAATCAATTTGCCTTTGATTTGGTGTTTAAAAGGTGTAGAAACTAGGTCCTTAAGCCTGCATTGTTTGTTTTGAGATTTGATTATAAAAAGTGTCAAGTGCATCAGCAAATAAAAACAGCCTTAAGGCCACTTTTAATCCAAAAAATAAGATAGTTAGAGTTAGAGTTAGCCTTTGAAATTGATTGCACACTTAGTTCATAGGCCAATCTAGATTAGTTAGGGCTTATTTTGGATTTAAAAGCTTATTTAGTCATCTGTTTTTATGCCTTCTTTTTAGTCTTTGTCTTTTCATAAAAATTTGCAAAATCCAAAAATAGAGTAAATTAAACAAACAGCTTTTTCATTCATCCATTTCTTTGCTCAAATGAATTTCAAAATACTTTTTGAGAGCTGATTTAGATTGCTTATAGTACATATTTTCTAGTTATATAAGCCACTAAGCCATAAGGATCTGTTTGATTGCTTAAAAATAAGCTCAAAAGTGCCTAGTTAGTCTTATTGGTTAACAGTTTTGACAAAAGAGCTTAATTGTTTTTCTTGGCTAATAGCTTATTGGATTTGCTTAAATTTTGTTCAGACTTGCTTATTAAGCTAGATTTTAGGTATTTGTAGCTTAATTGGCTTAGGTTTGAGTTTATTCAAGTTTTTAAGCTATCTTAGTTTAAGTATAAAAGTTAATTTCTTTTAAGACTCATCTGTCATTTTCAATAGCTTATTTCCGTGTTTATTTGTAGTTTTTATAAAAAAGTGTTTTCATAAAAGTTGTTTGTTTTCAGCCTTTGAATAAGTTTGTCAAAAGAAAAAAAATGCTTTGTAAAAAGGAAATGCCACAGGTTTCGAACCTGTGACCTCTCCCTTAGTACACATACACCTCAACACAACACACACTAACCAACTGCGCCCTTCGGACTTTTCTAATAACATTCCATTTTAAATTTTACTTAAGGTCATTTTAGGTTTTAGCTTATACGTGCTTAATTGCTTATTTGCTGCTTATTCTTTAAGCCATTCTTCAAGTTAACAATTTCAATACATTCCAACCAGTCTTAGGTACTTCCCATAATTTTTCTTGAATTTTTAGGAGTAGTTTACTATTTTTTAACTAATTTTCTAGATTAAAATCGTTTTTAATTCATAATAAATAAAATAAAAATAAAAAAAATTAAATTCTTTTTCTGAAAATTTTCTTTTAATATTTAGAAGGTTTAGGAATAAAATTTATGTTCATAGGGTTTAATTTTGACATACTTGCTTATTTGTCGCGTTTTCTTTAATACCCGTTAACGTTTTTTTTAGTTTAATTGCTTAATTGCTTATTCATTTACTTTCCTTGCATGCTTTACGTGTCTTTATGTGTAGAATTAAGAAAACAAATCAAATCTTTGAATTATTCACTTGCGCGATCACAAACTAAACCGATTGTCTATTCGCACTTCGCCGAGGACAAACGACCCGGGAGATTTTAGGAATTGCTTTGGTCAAAAGCAATCTTCGTTAATCTTTTGGAATACGTATACTACTATACTATAATTGATTTCGCCTCTTAATTACACATACTTGTTTGTGTGTGTGGTTTGGAGCGGATCAAATTTTTGGCGCCGCTGCCGGGGAAGTGTGTAGCGATTTTCGTGTTTCCGTTTGAAGATTAGTATTTGAAGACCCTTCCCCGTGAAGTTATAATTCCCGTTTGTGAATATTTTTCTATAAAAATACAAAAAAAAATTTATTTTCTCAAATTTTTGTGAATATATATCAAGTAATCAAAAATACCAAAAAAAATCGAAAAACAACAAAAATAACCGTCTTGTGTCACTTACGAAAAAGGCGCACCTCTTTTGTGAAATAAGCTATAAGGTGGGTATAAGGAGGGTTGTTCCAAGGAACTACGACCCGAAGGGACAAACGTTTTTAAGGCGATTCGCTCCCACTACGTCCCCCGCTTGCTTGCGAGTTTCACTTAAGGGAGTTACCCTAAGTTTGTTGATTATTCGGTGAAATAAAAATATTTTGTGTATATATTTTCTCCTCGTTTGTTTTATTGGTTTTATTTGTGTAGTGCATGCGCACTAGAAATTCCTATTATCCAAATAATTCACCCGTAACCATTCCGAGACGTCGAAATAGACGACGTGCTCCAAATATAGTCAAACCCGAGCTTCATACTATTGTTGAAGTTGCAACAATGGCGGATAATCGAACAATGAAGGAACTACTTCATGCACCTACAGAAGGGTATGGAGAAGCTATAGTCATACCGAAAATTAATGCGGACCATTTTGAAATTAAGACGAATTTGCTACAATTGGTTCAAGCTAACCCATTTCATGGATTTGAGAGGGAAAATCCCCATACTCGTATTAACAATTTCAAAAGGATTACCTTGACTTTGAAATTTAGGGATGTGCTGAATGATGTGATTAAACTCATGATGTTTCCATATTCACTCGAGGGGGCCGCTGGAGTTTGGTACGATAAAGAACCTCCTAATTCTATCTTGACTTGGGACGATCTCGTAAACAAATTCGTGAATTGATTTTTTCCTCCCTCAAAGACCACCCACCTCAAAAATTAAATCTCTCGATTTACTCAAAAATTCGAGGAGACATTTGGAGAAGCATGGGAACAATTTAAGAAAATGCATAGAGCATGTCCCCACCACGGATTTACGGAGTTAACCCAAATTGATACTTTCTATAATGGCTTAAATGAGGATGATCAAGACTCCTTAAATGGCGCGGCGGGTGGAAATCTTTTGAGTAAGACTACTAGAGAAGCCTTGAACATAATTGAGAATAAGTCAAAAGTTCGTTATTCATGAAACAAACCGAATGTTTCTAGGATGAATACGACTTCTAGGGAAAGTTCTAGTAAGACGGATGATAGAATTGATAAGCTTGCAGACCAAATTTCGACCTTAGTTGAGATTGTTACTAAGAAAGTTGTCACTCTCGCTATGGTTAAAGCGGTTGAGAAATCTTGTGTTATTTGTGGTGATGCCCATGCTTACTATAATTGTAATGCCACCGATAGCAATCAATTGAGTGTTTGTGCGGCAACGGGTACTTACAATCAAGTTGCCCCTCCAAACCGTGCTAGCGACCAAATGGCACCACCCGATTTTGCTGCGTTGCAAAATAATCAAAATAGGTTTAATCAAAATCAAGGGAATAATTTTAATCGGGGAAATAATTTTCATGGTAATCAAGGATTTCAAGCTCCAATTAATCATGCTCTAAATTTTCAAAATCAAGGATTTCAAAACCAACCTTTTCAAGCTCCTAATAATCAAGTTCAACAAGGGATTTCAAATGAGTTTTCAAGTTACATGAAATCTAATGACCAAATGATGAGAAATATGCAAAATCAAATCAACTCGTTGAAAGGAGAATTTAAGCATGAAATTCAAAATACAATGAAGACTCAACAAACCGTCTTGATGAATCAACAAAATGCTTTTCAAAATAATTTGCAAAATATGTTAAGTGGATTTTTCCAAAACCAAGCCTCAACTTCGGGTACTCTTCCGAGTAATACTATTCCTAACCCGAAGGGTGAGATGAAAGCAATCACTACTCGAAGTGGTGTTGCTTATGAGGGACCCTCGATTCCTACTAATCCTTCTCCAAAAAAGGTAGTGGAACGAGAAACCGAGGAGACAACGGATAAGGAGCAAACTAATTTCCAAGGAAGTACCGCTCACATCCAACCTCCAGTTATCCCTATTCCTATTCCAGAACCCGATGTTCCGAAGACTTTACCTAAGCCTAATATTCCATATCCTTCTATACTTAATGATCAAAAGCTTCGTGAAAAAGCTACGAAGCAAATGGAGAAGTTCTTACAAATCTTTTAAGATTTGCACTTCGACATTAGCTTCACGGATGCTCTTATTTTGATGCCAAAATTTGCCTCTACGATTAAAAGTTTGCTTACAAATAGGGATAAGTTGTTTGAATTATCTAAGATACCATTGAATGAGAATTGTTCGGCGATGCTCCTTAAAAAGCTTCCCGAAAAGCTTGGAGATCCCGACAAGTTTCTTATACCATGTGATTTCCCTGGAATGGATGTATGTCACGCCTTGGCCGATCTTGGCGCTAGCATAAATCTTATGCCTCTTTCCATATGGAAAACGCTTTCCCTACCGGAACTTACCCCCACTCAGATGACCCTCGAGCTAGCGGATCGATCCATTACTCGTCCTAAGGGAGTCACCGAAGATGTCTTCGTCAAAGTGGGGAAGTTTCATTTTCCTACCGACTTTGTTGTTGTTGATTTTGATGCCGATCCTCGGGTTCCCCTCATTCTCGGGAGATCCTTCTTGAGGACCGGTTGTGCTTTAATTGATGTTTATGGAGAAGAAATAACCCTTCGGGTTAATGACGAAGCCAAAACTTTTAATCTCAATCAAACTACGAGATACTCCTCTACATATGATGATATGTCGGTAAACCAAATAGACATCATTGACGTTGCTTGTGAGGAGTATGCTCAAGAAGTGCTTGGTTTTTCTAATAATTCTATGGGTGGCAATCCCATCCTGACTTTTGAGCCCATTATTTTCGACTCTTCTTCTTCTTTTACACCGTTCGAGGAAAGTGACTTCATTTTGG
This sequence comes from Tanacetum coccineum, assembly GCA_026074375.1. Taxonomy (NCBI): domain Eukaryota; kingdom Viridiplantae; phylum Streptophyta; class Magnoliopsida; order Asterales; family Asteraceae; genus Tanacetum; species Tanacetum coccineum. The sequence goes on from BQNB010027628.1 coordinate 19,277, forward strand.
AAGAGATCGAGGCTTATCTCAAAGATGATTCAATTTCATCAGAAATTGATCATGCCGATTTTGATCTGGAGGGAGATATTTGCTTGATTGAAAAATTGTTAAATAATGACCCGTTTCAACTCCCTCCGATGGACCTAAAGCAAGCAGAAGTGACCAAGGCAAAATCTTTAATTGAAGAGCCTCCAGAATTAGAATTAAAAGATTTACCATCTTATTTGGAATATGCGTATTTAGAGGGAACCGATAAGTTACCCGTGATTATTGCAAAAAGTTTAAAAGATGATGAAAAAGAAGCCCTCTTAAAGGTGCTTAAATCACATAAACAGGAAATTGCTTAGAAAATCACCGACATCAAGGGTATTGACCCTCGGTTTTGCACTCACAAAATCTTGATGGAGGAAGATTATAAACCCGTGGTACAAAGTCAAAGACGGGTTAACCTAAAAATTCATGAGGTAATCAAAAAGGAAGTTATCAAACTCCTTGATGCCGGAATGATTTACCCGATCTCTGATAGTCCGTGGGTAAGCCCCATTCATTGTGTACCCAAGAAAGGTGGTATAACCGTAGTTGCTAAAGAAAATAATGAATTGATTCCAACACGATTAGTTACCGGGTGGAGAGTTTGTATTGACTATAGGAAATTAAATGAAGCTACTCGTAAAGATCATTTTCCGTTGCCATTTATGGACCAAATGTTAGAAAGATTAGCCGGAAATGAGTTTTATTGTTTTCTAGATGGATTTTCGGGATATTTTCAAATCCCAATAGATCCCCAAGACCAAGAGAAAACCACTTTCACATGCCCTTATGGAACTTTCGCTTACCGTCGCATGCCATTTGGCTTGTGTAATGCTCCCGGTACTTTCCAAAGGTGTATGATGGCCATATTCCATGATATGATCAAAAAGACTATGGAAGTTTTCATGGATGATTTCTCGGTATTTGGGGATAGTTTTGCTTCTTGCCTCTCCAATTTAGACAAAATGCTAAAAAGGTGTGAAGACACGAATTTAGTTCTAAATTGGGAGAAGTGCCATTTTATGTGTAAAGAAGGAATTGTGTTAGGTCATAAAATATCAAAGTCCGGGATTGAGGTCGATCGAGCTAAAGTCGATGTTATCGCTAAGCTACCTCATTCGACTATCGTAAAAGGTGTTAGAAGTTTCTTAGGTCATGCCGGTTTTTACCGACGATTTATTCAAGACTTTTCTAAGATTGCTAGACCTATGACTCACCTCCTTGAGAAAGATGCACCGTTTGTGTTTTCTCCAGATTGTATTGATGCTTTTGAGACTCTTAAAAAGAAGCTTACTGAAGCTCCGATCTTAGTTGTCCCTGATTGGAACCTACCTTTCGAACTTATGTGTGATGCTAGTGATTTTGCGATTGGTGTGGTTTTAGGACAACGTAAGACGAAACATTTTCAGCCTATACATTATGCTAGTAAGACAATGACCGAAGCTCAAATTCATTACACTACGACGGAAAAAGAAATGCTTGCCGTAGTTTATGCTTTTGAAATTTTTTGGCCATATCTTGTCTTATCCAAAAGTATAGTGTATACGGATCACTCGGCTCTTAAATACCTTCTTAGTAAAAAAGATGCTAAGCCGAGATTGCTCCGGTGGGTTCTCCTCCAACAAGAATTTAATATCATCATCCGTGATAAAAAAGGAACGGAGAATCTCGCGGCCGATCATTTATCTAGACTTGAGAATCCTCATAAGGATGTGTTAGAAAATAAAGACATAAATGAAAATTTTCCTTTAGAAACTCTTGGAGTTATATCTAGTGGAAGTACCTCATCGTTTGCCGACATTGCAAATTTCCATGCGGGGAATTTTATCGTGAAAAGGATGTCATCCCAGCAAAAGAAGAAATTCTTTAAGGACGTTAAACATTACTTTTGGGATGATACCTACTTATTTCGGATTTGTGCGGATCAAATCATTCGACGGTGTGTGCAAGGCCAAGAAGCTAGTGATATCCTCAAAGCTTGTCACGAGGGACCCACCGGGGGCCATCATGGTGCCAATCTCACCGCTAAGAAAGTATTTGATGCCGATTTCTTTTGGCCAACCATATATCGAGATGCCCATACTATGATCAAATCTTGTGATACGTGTCAACTTCAAGGCAAAATTTTACAAAGAAATGAAATGCCTCAAAAAGCTATTCAAGTTTGTGAAATCTTTGATGTATGGGGTATCAATTTTATGGGTCCATTCCCGTCTTCGTGAGGGAATAAATACAATCTTGTAGCCGTTGACTACTTATCAAAGTGGGTAGAAATGAAGGCGCTCCCCACTGATGATGCTCGAGTTGTAGTAAAATTCTTAAAATCTCTTTTCGCCCGATTTGGAACTCCTAGAGCTATTATAAGCGATCGTGGGACCCATTTTTGTAATGATAAATTTGCTAAAGTAATGTCTAAGTATGGGGTCACTCATCATCTTGCTACCGCTTATCATCCATAAACGAGTGGACAAGTAGAGGTTTCAAATCGTGGCTTGAAATGTATTCTTGAAAGGACGGTTGGTGAAAACCGTGCCTCATGGTCCGATAAGTTAGAAGACGCTTTATGGGTATTTCGTACCGCTTTCAAGACACCAATTGGTTGTACTTTGTATAAGCTCGTGTACGGAAAGTCTTGTCATCTACCTATTGAGTTAAAGCATAAGGCATATTAGGACTTGAAACATGCTAATTTTGATCTTAAAACCGCGGGTGATCACCGGAAGCTTCAATTTAATGAACTTAATGAGCTTCGTCATCAAGCATATAAGAATTCTTTGATATATAAAGAGAGGACGAAGAAGCTTCACGACTCTAAGATCAAAGACCACATTTTTAATGTTGGTGATCGAGTTTTACTCTTTAATTCTCGTCTAAAGATATTCTCGAGAAAGCTTAAAACCCGTTGGTTGGGACCTTTCACCATCACCCATAGTTTTTTCCTTATGAAATACCGTGAGTTATTCAACCCGATGGTCAAACTTTAAGGTGAAATGGCTCATCGGGTGAAGCTTTACTTTGGATGGTGACTACCATCGTCGAAGGTTGTCCAGGATTGCAAAACCATCCCCTGGTTAACTAATTGTGGGGATCAAGTCAAGCTATGTGGCTTGGAATGTCACCACAAAACAAACCGCTTCGTGGGTGGACCTCATGTTATATTTTTTCTTTGTATTTCTAATTGTGTGAGGAGGGCTTGTACTCTTCCAATTCTTGTGGTTAGTTGCTTGTGGATTGTTTGTAGGTTGACCCCAAAGTTTTTGAGACCTGTGTTCGATGTTTTGTCACTGGTAACACTCGAGCTTCCTAGCCTTTGCTTTGCCATTAAGTTTGGGGAAATACTAATCCTAGATTTTTATCGATAACATCATATTTTAGCATTCTTAGTAAAAACGGCTTAAGTATTTTTCGTGATACTTTCTCACTGCTCGGATTATGCATTCGACTCTTTGAGTTCTAGTTTGGGTTTAGAGCCTTAGACTAGGAAACATTGAGGACAATGTTTAGTTTTAGTATGGGGTGGTATATCTTCGATATGATCTTACCTACCTTTTGCCCGTTGTTCTCATGTACCCTGTTTTCCCGCAAAAATTTTAAAATTTTATATATGTTAAAATTAAAAAAAAAATTGATAAAAGAAATAAGTGTTTTGACACAAATGTAGTCTTTCCGTTGGTGATAACATAAATAAATTTTGACCCGACCGATTTTATATCTTAGCTTTCTCCTTAACTTTAAATAGATTGAAATTTGCTAATTTTTTATACAAAGAGCTATAAAAAGCAAGTCTAGCTTGAAAAAGTCAAGATTTTGCAAGTTCCCATAATTGATTTTAAATATGCAAAGATCGATCTATTTGGCTAAGTATTCACTAATTTCTTTATTAGGAATTTTAAATTGTGAAGAACAAGCGATGATATAGTATAATATAAGTTTTGATGCTAAACGTAGAATGGTTGGATTTCTTTAAGGCTAATAAGTGTTAATTGTGGCCTTTTCTCCCATTAGCTTGTTTCACCTTTATATATAATTGTTTAATAAATAGAGTTGTGTGGTTTTTTAGTTAATAATTAGTTCATAGCGGTTTTCTTTAGTTCCTTTATGATTAAGATAAGTATACATCAGGAATACTTAATTTGGCATACTATATGTATCACATGAATAAATATTTTGCTTATCCTTTAAAAAGCCTTAGGGTATATGGGGTAAGTAAAATTTAATAAGTGAAATTATAGCCTTATTCGTTAATTAAAGAGCCTTAGGGTATATGGAATGGATAATGTTGCTTAATTTTTGTCTTGTTTGTACCTTAAAGAGCCTTAGGGTATATTGTGCAAATAAGATTAGTCCATTTATGTCTTAAAGAGCCTAAGGGTATATGACATGAATGGTGCCGTGCTTAAGTAAATTAATAAAGGCCAAATTTTGGTTGCCTCGATGTGGACTTAATTTTGATGACATTTGATCTTTTGAAAAGGGCTAGGAACTAATTATTGCGTTTTAACCGTTCCGCTTTATTTTTGGAATTAATAAGTATCGAAATAAAGTCTTAAAGAGCCTTCAGGTATATTACTTAAATAAAATCTTGAGATTCAAAATTAGGAATAAGGGAGGAAAAGTAATACACAATTAGCTTTTATGAGTAGTGTTAGCATCATAATTTGTATTTTACAATGATCTTGTTTTTAAGCTTGGCTTGGAGAAGTGAAAGCCGTGGACGATAAATTTATCCATTTGGACACTTTTTGTGTTTTTTTTTCTGTGATCCTAAAAGTTATCAATGAATAATAAAAGCAATGCATTATGTCACACATAAATAAGTTGTAAGTTGGAAATTATGAAAATCATAAAAATGGAAAAATATTGAATAATGAAAGCAATGCATTATGTTTCACATAAATAAGTTATAAGTTGTGATTTCTTAACTCTCCCCACAAAATACTTTGCCACTTTTCAAAGGATTAGTTTGAGGAGGTTTTGGAGTATTTGGTTTTAGAGCATATAACATTGCGTGAGGACACGACAATCACTTAGTTTGGGGAATTTTAATAAGTGTGAAAACACTTATCTGTTTTTATATCAAAATAACCCTTAAAAGATGAAAAATGAATATATTATGCTTGTATATTGTATATTTTGTCTTTTATGATGTGTAGGTACGGATATTACAAGAATCACATGAAAAGAGCCAAAAACCAGACAAAAACGAACACGAGACGGAATGAGTACAAAAGTGCCGGGTGTTTATCAAGCTTGAGTCAACTTAAGTCAACCATGGTCTACCTTGGTCAACTCATGTAAAGACAAACCCTTAAAATTACCAAAAGGTCTTTTAATGTTAAACCATTTTCACCAAAAGTCCCAAATCCAATTACACCGTTAGTCCTTCGGTAGTCCTTTGTTAGTCCTTAATACTAAATGGACTAACGGTCGTTAAGTATTAAAAGCCCAATCCATATGATAAATAAAACAGTGAAAGGCCCAATTACTAGTCCAATTCCTAAGTCAAAAACATTGTGCTTCTTCTCCAATAACGCGCCAAAATCAAAAGAAAACCAGAGCGTGATAATCACTCGACCTACGTGGCTCAAAGATTCTAGTGCTAAGCTCCAATTCAGCAAGCAAAGACGTCATCCAAGCCAATGATTGGCTGAGCTGACACCTTTTGACAACAAGGAATGACACGTATACACCAAAGAAACACAACAATTGAGGGATTTTACACTAAAATTAGTTCAAAAGAAACACAAGGCTTCCAAGAAGGTGGGATTGCCAAGCTGGCAATCCGTGTGACTTATCTCAATCCAAGGGCTAAAATTAAAGGAGCAATGATTAGTTAGAGATCAATGGACAAGATTGAAGATGCTTTTGGAATCTAGAGGAGCGTCTAACCACCTCAAAGGCTCCCAAATCCAGCTATAAATACCACCTCGCATTCACTTAGAAGGGAGCTAGTTTTTTCTTTCCTTTTTTAGTTTTTGTTAGCATAATTTAGCTTTGAAAATTCAGCAATGTTTAGCTTATAGCTTATTGCACCCTTTCTTTTTCCAAACGTATTGTAACTTTTAAGTAATCAATAAAAGTTTAGTTTTACTTTTAAATCTTTTGTTCATTTTTAAAAAAAAAAATTTAAAATCCAAATGAAACTGTTTCATAAGCTCAATTGTTCATAAGTTGTTTAAGTTCTTAAAAACTTGAATACTCCTAGGAATTGGATGGCTGCTATGAATATTCAAGTTTGGTATTAGTTCCTAATGGTCAGGAGTTAGGACTAGATTAGGATAAGTGTGAAAGTGATCTAGCTTAAAGCTATAAGCTTAAACTGCTCATATAAGCTCTAATTTGAGCAATTACCTCTGTTTAGCTGAGGTGAAGGTACTCAATCTCATTTCCTTTTTCTATTAATCTGCTGTCATTAAATGTTCTAGTGAATCTGTTTATCTTATGCTTTAATATCTGCTTAGTCTGCTTATTATTGTTTAGAGTAGCTTATTACTGCTTAATATAGTTGTTTAATGCTTATTTAGTTTAATTGTTAGTTTAAATCTTAGTTTACAAGTATTTGTTAAAATATAGTTAAAAATCAAAAAATTTTAGCATTAGTCAATAGCTTATTGTTTTTGCTTATTTGATTGTTGAAATATGCTTAATAGGTCTTTGATAAGCTGTCTACTATCTGGTATTGCTATTTTGAGCCTTAACTCTTAGTTTTATAAGCTGAATATGGATTTAAGCAATTTAAAGGGGTGTTTGGTTCAAGACAGCACTAACTCAAGTTAGTGCTGTCAAAGGCCATTTGGTTCTTAAAATTGAATTTAAATTTCATATTTAGGTTTATAAGGTTTGGATTTAAGGTTTTTATTAGGTAAAATCAAGTTTTAATAGGTTTTTGAGTTGATTACTTGTATCTGAGGTCAATACCTCATATTCATAAGCATCTTGAGCTTAAATTTTGTTCTAGCTGGTTTTGTTAATCAATTTGCCTTTGATTTGGTGTTTAAAAAGTGTAGAAACTAGGTCCTTAAGCCTACATTGTTTGTTTTGAGATTTGATTATAAAAAGTGTCAAGTGCATCAGCAAATAAAAACAGCCTTAAGGCCACTTTTAATCCAAAAAAATAAGTTAGTTAGAGTTAGAGTTAGCCTTTAAAATTGATTGCACACTTAGTTCATAGGACAATCTAGATTAGTTAGGGCTTATTTTTTATTTAAAAGCGTATTTAGTCATTTGTTTTTATGCCTGCTTTTTAGTCTTTGTCTTTTCATAAAAATTTGCAAAATCCAAAAATAGAGTAAATTGAACAAACAGCTTTTTCATTCATCCATTTCTTTGCTCAAATGAATTTCAAAATACTTTTTGAGAGCTGATTTAGATAGCTTATAGTACATGTTTTCTAGTGGTATAAGCCACTAAGCCATAAGGATCTGTTTGATTGCTTAAAAATAAGCTCAAAAAGTGCCTAGTTAGTCTTATTGGTTAACCGGTATTTGAAAAGGAGCATAATTGTTTTTTTAGTAATAGGCTTATTGGATTTGCTTAAAATTTTGTTCAGGACTTAGCTTTTTTAAGCTAGGTTTTAGGTGTTTATAGCTTAACTGGCTTAGGTTTGAGCTTATTCAAGTTTTTAAGCTATTTTAGTTTAAGTATAAAAGCTCATTTCTTTTAAGACTCATCTGTCATTTTCAAAAGCTTATTTTTGTGTTTATTTGTAGTTTTTATAAAAAGTGGTTTCATAAAAGTTGTTTGTTTTCAGCCTTTGAATAAGTTTGTCAAAAAAAAAATTAAAAAAATGTTTTATAAAAAGGAAAGGCCACGGGTTTCGAACCTGTAACCTCTCCCTTAGCACACATACACCTCAACACAACACACACTAACCAACTGCGCCCTTGGGACTTTTTCAATAGCATTCCATTTCAAATTTAACTTAAGGTCATTTTAGGTTTTAGCTTATACGTGCTTAATTGCTTATTTGCTGCTTATTCTTTAAGCCATTTTTCAAGTTAACATTTTCAATACATTCCAATCAGTCTTAGGTACTTCCCATAATTTTTCTAGAATTTTTAGGAGTAGTTTACTATTTTTTAACTAATTTTCTAGATTAAAATCATTTTTAATTCATAATAAATAAAATAAAATAAAAAAATATAAATTCTTTTTCTGAAAATTTTCTTTTAATATTTAGAAGGTTTAGGAATAAAATTTACGTTCATAGGGTTTAATTTTGACATACTTGCTTATTTGTCGCGTTTTCTTTAATACCCGTTAACGTTTTTTTAGTTTAATTGCTTAATTGCTTAGTAATTTACTTTCCTTGCATGCTTTACGTGTCTTTATGTGTAGAATTAGGAAAACAAACGACTTGGGAGATTTTAGGAATTGCTTTGGTCAAAAGCAATCTTCGTTAATCTTTTAGAATACATATACTACTATACTATAATTGATTTCGCCTCTTAATTACACATACTTGTTTGTGTATGTGGTTTGGGGGCGGATCAGTTCACACCTTAGCAATAATCCTAAAAGGTCCTATATAACGAGGGTTCAGCTTCCCCCGTTTGCCGAATCATATCACCCCTTTCCATGGCGACACTTTCAACATGACCTTGTCTCCAATCTCAAATTCTAATGGCTTACGCCTCCTATCGGCATAGCTCTTCTGCCTATCTCGGGCAGCTTGAATTCTCTTTTTGATCTGAATGATCTTCTCAGTTGTTTCATGAATAATTTCCAGACCAGTGAGTTGAGCGTCTCCAACCTTAGCCTAACACATAGGCGATCTACATTTTTGGCCGTAGAGAGCTTCAAACGGTGCCGCCTTAATACTAGTGTGATAAATGTTGTTGTAAGAAAACTCCACCAAAGGTAGGTGTCTATCCCAACCTTTCCCAAAAGCCATCGCACAAACACGTAGCATGTCCTCTAAAGTCTGGATGGTTTTCTCACTCTAACTATCAGTCTGTGGATGGTAGGCCATACTCATATCCAATTGAGTACCTAGGGCTTTGTTCAGTGATTTCCATAAATAAGAGGTAAACTTACTGTCTCGATTAGAAATAATCAAAACTGGCACTCCATGCCTCGAGACTACTTCCTTCAAGTATTGTCTCGTCAACTTCTCCATTGAGTCGGTTTCTTTCATTGGTAAGAAATGAACATATTTCGTGAGTCGGTCAACAATTACCCAAATTGTATCTTGACCAGTTGATATCTTTGGTAACTTAGTTAAAAAATCCATAGTAATGTTCTCCCACTTCCATACTGGGATCACGGGTTACACTAACAAACCGGATGGTTTTTGGCATTCGGCCTTGACTTTGGCACAGGTCAAACATTTACTAACGTCGGTGGCAATCTCAGCCTTCATATTCGGCCACCAATACAGCTTCTTTAAATCTTGGTACATCTTGTCCGATCCAGTACGTACCGAATACTTTGACTTATGCGACTCATGCATAATCAGTTCCCTTAAATTACCTCGACAAGGTATCCAACTTCTCCTATTTAAGCACAACGTTCCATCAGCATGTGGCTCTACCTTTTTAACCATACCACACAGATCTTCTGTTCCATAATTCTCCTCCTTTCTCACCTTAACCTGAGCTTCTAAGATCTGCACAGGGAGGTTCAGACTAATCGTCAAAACTAAAGCTCGAACTCGTAGTGGCTTAAGCCGTTCCTTTCGGATTAAGGCATCTGCCACCACGTTCGCTTTTCCCGGATGATAACGTATCTCACAGTCGTAATCACTCAACAACTCTAACCATTTACGTTGTCTCATGTTCAACTCTTTCTTATCTAGAATATGCTGCAAACTCTTGTGATCAGTGAACACAACGCACTTCGTGCCGTACAAATAATGTCTCTACATTTTGAGAGCAAACACTACAGCTCCCAGTTCTAAGTCATATGTAGTGTAATTCTTCTTATGAATCTTAAGTTGGCGTGACGCGTAGGCTATGACCTTCTCCCTTTGCATCAAAACTGCGCCCAATCCTTTACGAGAAGCATCACAGTAAACCACAAAGTTTTCATTACCTTCAGGTAAAGCCAAAATTGGTGCACTACATAATTTTTGCTTCAACCGTTGAAATGCAGCTTCTGCCGTTTCACTCCAATCAAACTTCACATTCTTTTCAGTCAGTTTCGTCATAGGCTTGGCATTTTTTGAGAAACCTTCGATAAATCGTCGGTAATAGCCAGCAAGTCTTAGAAATTGACGAATCTCTGTCGGAGTCTTGGGGCGATGCCCAATCCTTGATTGACTCAATCTTAGCCGAGTCCACGTGAATGCCCTCACTATCAATCACGTGACCAAGAAACTGTACCTTTGACAGCCAAAATTCACACTTCGAAAACTTGGCGTACAATTCTTCCTTCTTAAGTAATTCCAGGATTAACTTAAGGTGTTCTGCGTGCTCTTCTTTGCTCTTGGAGTAGATCAAGATGTCATCAATAAAAACGATCATGAATATATCTAGGTACGGTTTGCACACCCGATTCATCAGATCCATGAATACCGCCAGTGCGTTGGTCAGTCCAAATGGCATCACTTGAAACTCATAGTGACTGTAGCGTGTCTTAAACACTGTCTTTGGAATGTCTTCCTCTCGAACTCTGAGTTGGTGATAACCAGATCTCAGGTCGATCTTATAGTAGACTCTTGATCCTTGCAACTGATCAAACAGGTCGTCGATTCTCGGAAGTGGATATCGATTCTTTACAGTCAGCTGGTTCAGCTCACGGTAATCGATACACATCTGAAAAGATCCGTATTTCTTTTTGACAAACAAGACCGGGGCTCCCCAGGGTGAGGAACTCGGTCTTATAAATCCCTTGTTAGAAAGTTCTTGTAATTGAGTAGACAATTCTTGCAGTACAGTCGGTGCTAATCTATACGGAGCTCATGCCACGGGTGCAGCACCAGGGACCAAGTCAATTTGGAATTCAACTTGTCGCGTAGGCGGTAATCCAAGTAAGTCCTATGGAAAGACCTCCAGAAAGTTCCATACAGTCGGCACGTCCTCAAGTCTCTTCTCCTCTAACTCGTTCTCTATTTTCTTCTTCGTCACTTGTGCCAGAAAAATTAGGCAACCTCTCTCAACATACTTATGAGTTTTAGTGCACGATATAATGCTCAACTTCAACTTCTCTCTTCTACTGCCTCCATCACCTTGTACTATCAAAACTTCATCTCCATAGGGAATCCGCACAACCTTCTCATCGCAAACGATCATCGCATGATGGTTCGCTAACCAATCCATGCCGATGATGGTGTCAAAGCTTCCAAGTTCTACCGGCATTAGGTCAATATTGAATGGGTGACCTAATAATCCAAACGTACAACCTCTAAGCACGGTATTGGTTTCAGAAATTCTTTTGTCGGCTAATTCAACAGCATAGCTAACGTAAAAAGTTTCGGGGGTTATATCAAGCAAGGTACTAAATGTTGTCGATATGAAACTTCTATTGGCACCCAAATCGAATAATATGAAAGCATAATGATTGTTGAGAAGAAACGTACCGTTAACGACATTGGAATCGGGGTTAGCGTCTCCTCCACCTAGCACATATGCTTTCCCTCTTGCTTTACCAACTTCATTCTTGTTTCCAGCCTTATTCCCACGGTTTTGATCCTTCAACATTGGGCAATCACTTCGGTAGTGTCCTTGCCCTACACACTCGTAACAGGTTACAACCCTCTGATTCACTACTTGACCCCTCTGAGTTGAAGTAGTAGAGATTGTGACCTTACAATCCCGGGTTAAATGCCCAACCTTGTTACACATCCCACATCTCACTGTGCACGGTCATTCATGGTGAAGCTTACACTTGTTACAGAGAGGCAACAGTCCATTATATGGTTTCTTATCATTGTTGCCAACCGTATAGGCTCTTGCTACATTCTGACCTCCCACATTTAGCCTTTTGAATGGTGGTTGCTGTCCACGGTTGTCTCTCTGATTAACTTCCAATCTCCTTTTGTTCTCAGCATTTTTCCCAGCATAACCTTTCAACTTTTGGTCCATTAAGTTGTTAGCAATCCTAATAGCATCTTGCAGTTTTATAGGTTCGATAGCAATTACATTCCCTTAGATGTTATCGGGGAATCCTCCAATGAATTTCTCAACCCGATCCTCCTCCTCTAGGACCATCTTGGTGCACATCATAGTCAACTCTTGAAATCTCTGAGTATAAGCAGCCAAATCATTGTTCTTCATGGTTAAGTTCCACAGTTCAGTTTCCATTTTCTGAATCTCATTTCTTGGGCAATACACTTTAGTCATTAGCTTCATGAGCTCTCTCCATGACATGGCAAATGCAGCCTCAGTCCCAATAGTCCTCTTATGTGAGTTCCACCAAGTTAGTGCACTGTTTAACAGTGTGCAAGTAGCATACTTAACTTGGGACTTCTCTGGGCAGTTGCTGATATGGAACACTGTTTCCATCTTCTCAAACCACCTTATCAATCCGACAACTCCTTCCGTTCCCTTAAAGTTGAGTGGTTGACACTTCATGAAATCCTGGTAGGTGCATTCTCTAGCAACAGGCCTATCGCCTCTACCATTCTCATTTGGATTTCCATTTCCACCATTTCCATTCTCACCATCTCCATTACCGCCATTTCCATTATCGCCGTCACTGCCGTTCTGGCTTTGATTCTCAGCCTCGAGAGCATTGGCGGCACGGGTCGCCTCATGAGCAGCCAACGCTTCTTCCACACGTCGGTTAACGAGTTCTTCGATTGCTTCAGGGGTCATACCGGAGCGAGTGATAGTCATTGTTCTATATTACAAGACATAACACTTGATGAGATTCGATACGCGATATAACTACTATAGATGGAAATTTAGGTTTACAAGATAAAAATATAAAATATAAACACGTTTTGCCAGAACGAGTAAATAACAATAAAGAATAATACGCGAGAGAATCAAAACAAGCTTTTCATTTCACGAATAAAAGCATAATTCAGTTACAACCAACCCAAAATAGGTACATGATTTATGATTATTTCTACTGCCAACATCTAGACCTAACCATCAGTCTAATGTCCTACATGATCATGGTACTACTAGTCTAAGGGCGAAAACCTAAATGTCTCTCAACATATGACTCCAACCTCCTAAGTCTCCTCCGAGTATCATCACAATCCCTACGAACCTGACGAAACTCCTCCTGTGAAAGTGCCATGTGCTAACGAATACTGTCAATCCGATCTCTCTCTATACTCAACATGGCTCGAACCTTTAGGTACTCCAGTCTTAAACTCCCAATCCTCTCAACCAAACTAGCTCGCTCTCTACTAGCTACCATTTGACTAGTCTCCAACTGTCTCTAAGTGGTCTCAATCTTAGTAATCCTATCAATACGAACCTCTGACATGTAGTGAACTATATCATAAATAGTATCCTCAAGATCAGGTATACCTCCTCTAGAAGACTCAGAACTATCAGCAATAGCCAATGGATCTACAACAATCTCTCTCATGTCTGCTGCACTAGCCTCTACCATAAACTCCTCACCATCCTCCCTAACATCACTAGAAGAAGATGAGTCTGGTGAAGAATGATGATCTAATAAATGATGAGATACACGTCTCCATGCAAGTCTACGAGCAGGTATAGGTCTAACTCTCTTCCTCGCAGACAACAACTTACGCGGCCTGTTAGGATGGGTGTGGTAAGGTCGACCGAAAGGGATAGCCTTACCGGGTCGAATAAGAGTCGTTGGACATCAACGAATCCCGGGTAGGGCAACAACAGATGCAAGGGGAAACCAAGATAATGGTGCAAGAGTATCATGAGATGACGATACGGGTCTCTGCTCAACAGGCTCGAACTCACCGTCCGCCTCCGAGTCATCAGAACACAAAAAGGGTGAAACCAATGGCAAATCTGGTGCGAGAGGTAAAGAATCCTCCGATGGATCAGAATCAGAAGAAGGTGAATAATCCACTAAATCAAGTACCCCGACAGGTGAGACGACTAAAACTGTCCCCACCTCCGGTGCAACTATAGGGTTAGCTGGAACAACAGCAACCTCCGGGATAACAAGGATAATAGTAAGAATAGCACCAAAGAGAATCACTCGTGGTGCATGAGAACCCACATTCTCCTCAGACGTATCAGATGAAATACAAATAACAGGAGCAACCATGACCTGCACAAGTACAAGTTTATATAAATCCTCTTTATATGAAACCATGCACGTGCAAGCAAAGCCAAGAAATAAGTACGATGCAAAATATGAAATGGCAAAACGATGAATAAGGTAATTATGGCAATATGATATATATAATCAGTACTTATATATATATATATATATATATATATTTAATGCTATTATTATATGGTATATAAGCAAGCAGGTAAGGCACGTAGGATCACATACTGGTTATAGACCAGACCTAGATATACTACCTGGTTCTCTATAACCTTGGCTCTGGATACCAATCTGTCACACCCCCAAACGGGGCCTGGACGGAAAACACGTGTCCGGGGGCGTGACGTCATAATACACATCACACAAGATACAAAGAACAAGCTCTAAGGGTACGTTTAAAAAAATCCAACATCGATGCATTGATTAAAATAGTTAAAGTTTTACATAGGCCCAACGATAACATGCGAAAGCGAATAAAAGGTTTTAAAGTTTGACAACGATGTTAACATATATAATAATAATTCCCAAAAATCGGTCCAATTCATGGCAACACCAACAAGCAAGCAAAGACATCCATAGCTAAGCACCTGAGAAAAACATGCTAAAACTGTCAACATAAAGTTGAGTGAATTCATAGGTTTAAATTTAATATTAAAGGTGGACCACAAGTTCACAGTACGCACGTAATAGTTATAGGAGATACAACTTCACATAAAAAGCATTTATGTTTGCACTAAGCTCATGACACCGAAGCTCAATTTAAATGGAAGCATTTTATATGCCAAATAGTATTTCGCGCCCTAAAGGTATCTGACCAGGATCACCTATTGACATTCCGACATAGTATATATCCGTTTGTTCGGACCTCCGAAACTAGTAAGCGCTACTTACTCGGATATGGATAATTAGTCCTAATAGATCTATTTACAACATTCGCGCTCACTTAACCAGTACGGTCGGTTAAGCAATTGACGGTTCATGATAATTCGGGCATTAGTGGTCTATTCGCTACTTAGGCAACACGTAATCAGGAAAAGGAAACGTAAAGTAACTGTGTCCATAGTTTGAAAACAAGCAATGTTTCTCACCCCAAAATAGTAAAGTAAAAGTAGTAAAACATGGGGCTATGAACTCACCTTAGCAAGATGAGCAAATGATAATTCACGCAAGAAAAAGATGATATAGAAATCTAGCCGCGACCTAGAATAATAACGCGTCTTAGAAACACGGAAAGTATGCCAAGAAATGCACAATATGTTCATCACCAAAATACATCCATGTGTGTTTGCTTTAGTTTGATTATCAAATCATGACGAAATAAAATCATATAGTTTTTCGTTAAGTTTCGGCGTTTAACCAAAAATTACTATTTTTAGAAAGTTTCTATTTTAGGAAAGTTTTTAGTTTCAAAACGTTAATACCGTCCCCTATATTTATTAAGTTTCCATATTTTCAAAACGCACTTACTAGCCTTAATCGCTTAACTTCTATGTCCGTTTCGCTAAATTTTTACCAAACTTACTATTTTTAGTAACTTTCTCGCTTTTTCTAAAATATGTTAACGACGTCTTTAAATGATACTAATCAATAGGTATGTGTTACTATATGTTTCGCTAGTGTTTAGAAAGTCCAAAAATGTCCGAAAACCCATTTTACTATTCACATCAGCAACTATTCACTTGGTTTTGCCGAAAAATGTTTCAAGTTTCATTTGACTATAACTTGGCCGTTTTAAGTCCGATTTTAATGTGCGATATATGAAAAACTATCTATTCGAAACAAGCTCTTCAAAAACTACTTTTACGCCTAATGAAAATATTTTTAGGTTGACCAAAACCTCAAAACCATTTCGGATCAGCAAGCACCTTTTGTCAAAAATGCAACCAAAATCCACCCAAACTTCATAATAGTGCCCAATCTAGCCTAATCTATATTCACAATTAATCCATAACAAAACCACACCTAAATCTAACCTAATCCCTTCATTTCTATTGTTGCAACACTCATTCACTCTCATCTCACCAAGAACATAGTATTTAACTAGTGAAATGAAGTAGCATCATTATTTATAAAATCTTGCTTTAAAATCTTTTAAAAAAATATAACACAACATATGGATGTATGGATCTTTGAACATATAAGAAGAACATAAGCAAACCACAAAGAAAGATCCAAGATACTTACAAGAATAAAGAACAAAAAGAAATAACACAAGATCTATACCTAAAATCACTAGATCTTAAAAAACCCCCAAATAATAACCAAACCCTAATTTATAGATCTTGAAGAAAACCCTTAAATCAAAGAACCAATACTTGCAAACACCTTAGATGTTCTTAGAAATAAACTTAGTATGCTTGGATTATGCAAGAAATCAAAGAAAATAGGAACCCTATAAGGGTGTTGGTTGGCCGTGGGGTTCAAGAAGACAAGAGGGAAATAAAGAAATTTTTGAAGGCTTAAAAGTGATTATGAAACCCTAAGTTATGATATGTGATGGTATTTATAGGCCAAGAGCTAGGGTTTTAACTTTTCAAGTGGAGTATAAGTGACCAACACACACCAAAAGTGTGTGTGTGGTTCGGCAATAGGCATGCCACAAGGACCATGTGGTTCAAATTTTTTGATCAAGGTTCATGAATTAGGTCTTAAATTTGAATTTTAAGTCAAATGGAGTCACAATCGTAAACAATTTGTATATCATATTATAAACCCCTTACTTTATGAATATAAACAGTCAAGTGACTTTCCTCGTACACCTATTTTGAAATCAACCTCTTGAGCTATTTTACGTTACTTTACGCAAAAATGTTACTAGTTGCAAATAAACTATCTTGTCTTTGTTTTACGAATGGTTTCGCTATCTTATAAACCCATATTGTATATACCAATGTAACTTATGCGAAAACAAAACACAATTATGACAAATGAAACATTACACATCGTTAGTTTCCTTATTACACATAGCCTGATCACCTATAGTATATAATTCAGGAAGGAACCAATGCTAATTCTAGGGAGTATTCAACATAAAAATTTGTCAAATTAACCCTTACGTTTACATTCCATTTTAATTTTCTTTCTTTTTCTTTACATTATCAACGATTGTATATCAAACTCGTGCTTTATTAATATATTGGCGTGCGTATTCGTGAGTCGTGTTGGCACGTGAATTCATATACATAATTCTAAGCTTCATAACTAAGCAAATTATTCTCAAACCTTAGCATATAAAACACCTAAACCCTTAGGCTGAGAACCGAATATCCAACACCTCAAGTCACGATAATTATGGAATTGTAAAACTAGAACGTCAGACCGACATATCACTCAAATTGGATTAAAACCGAAAGAGAATTAGAATTTTCCTTCCTTCAATAACATTACCTTTTCGTGAGTTAAAATCACGTAAAATTATGAGATACATGTACCAAAAAACTTTTGATGGAACCTTAGTTAAAGCAAAGACGTAATTAATTAATGCAAGTACTCACTGGAACCTAGTTGAGTAGAAGCCTTACCTCCCGCGATTTTGAGGCGTCTTTTAAGTGCATCGTCCCATCTACCGTAGACACTAAATACCCTATTGAGTTGGCCGACGAAAAGAATCTAGACGTTGGTACTATCATTTGAGATTGTATACAGACTTTTCCGAATCATCTATTCAAGATAGACTTAATACACATAGAACCTGGTAGTTTCGACGTTATCATTGGTGTGAATTGGTTAACAAGGTACCACACCATGATCATTTGTGATAAAAATATTGTTCGTGTACCTTTAGATGATGAAACTTTAACGATTCAAAGTAATAGGAGTGATGGATATGCATTGATAGTTGCTAGTAAGCAGAGTTGTTTGATTGAATTGATATGTTAGAGCGGGATAAATTAAGACTCGGAGGCATGTTATGTGTTGAGAGAAAGAGAGTTGACCGTCTTTGGCATAGTATGTCGTATACTCTAAAGGATTTATAAGACTGAGTTCCTCACCCTGGGGAGCTCCGATATTGTTCGTCAAAAAGAAGGATGGATCCTTCAGGATATACACCAACAGCCGAGAATTGAACAAACTAACCGTAAAGAACCGTTACCATTACCTAGTATAGGTGATCATTTTGATCAACTATGAGATCATATCGTTTACTCAAAAATCGGACCTAAGGGACTAAGTGACACTAATTAGAGTTTAGAAAAGGATATTCCTAAGTAACTGGCATTTCGTGACCCGTTTATGAACAATTTAAGTTTCAGGTCAGTGCCATTTGGTTTGAATCAACACACTAGGGTATTCAGATCTATGAATCGATTAGCAAACCACACCTAAGATAAGTTATGATCGTAAATCATCGATGATATACACGATATTCTCAAACAGAAACAAGGAGTACGAGAACACCTTAGGCCAATCTTGGTAAATGCTTAGATAAAGAATATATACGCCAAATTCTCTCAGGGTGGGCGAATTATCGGCTCCCGAAAATGCAATTTCCCTTGAGCCACTTGTATTGATAGTCCAATGACATTCACGTTTAAGTTCCTTAGGCCAAGATTAAGTCAATCAAAAGGATTGGCAACGTCCCAATGACTTCCAATGAAGATACGAAAATTCTTATGTCTCTTTTCCGGTATATTACCACAAACGATTTATCAAAGTTTCTATAGGATATAGAAACCACAAAACTAGAACTAACTTAGAAAATTGAAAGTACTAATGATACAAGAAAGAAGAGGAATCCATTCAACTGTTAATGTAAGAAACTTTTGGTAGTGCAACCGATTTTAAAGCATTACACACCTCGACTGAAAGAAAAGCTTCGTGGGTTAAAATAAACGCCTCGCAAAATGGATTAGGTACTATCGAATGGAGCAGATAGGAGAAGGGATAGCTTTAATTATTGACTCCCAACAATCTGAAATTTTATCAGAAGAGGAATACTCGACACACGACCTAGAAATTAGAGAAATAGTGTTTAGTTCCAGATTTGGGAACACTGCTGGATGCATAAAGCATACTATGTTTACAAACCATAAGAGATTACAACACATTCTAGATCAAAGAGAATTGAACATGAGACTACGTAGATTGTTAAGATTGCTCAGTGATTTCGATGGTAAGATTCGATATCACCCTGGAAAAGCAAGCGTTACGGCAGATGCTTTAATCATAAATGAACAAGCTAAGCCTCTCAGGTGAGAGGCCTTAGTGATTACAATTAATTTAAACCTACCACCAAGATTCAAGAGGCACGAGTAGAAGCTCTATCAAATAAATTAGAACGTTAAAGATGAAAACCTTCATGGTATAGATAAAGAGTTTGAGAATCATCTTGATGGAACTCTCTTCATTAGGAGAAGGAGTTTGGTTATCACGCGTTAGAGACTTAGGAGAATTGGTCCAGCATTATAGAAACTAGAAGGGGGGCTTAAATAGTTTTACCAGTTAATTAGCGTTTTAAAAGTTTGCTTATCAAATAGTTTGATTCGAGATGTATGTCAATCAACCAACAATATGAAAAATCACCACTAAACAACTAATAATGTCAAAGTAATAAGTAAAGAGTTAAAGAAAGAAACGATCAAACCAAGACACCCGAGATTTATAGTGGTTCAGCAACGAAGCACCTCGTCGTTCCTACTCCACTCCCCGAGCACTCCACTCGAGATTTCACTATGTCAACAAGCTCCCTTTAGGCGGAGAAAACCGTTTACCCACGTCCGCTTACTTTTCTTATTCTCCGACACTAAGGCATATCGTCAAGTACCTAATCTTTGCTAGAAACCAATTCTAAGACTTCGACTAAGTCTTCAAACCCTCACAAGACTCTACACTCTATAGGATTGACACGCAATCCAAATCACACCATATACAATCTACACACTTGATCTACAATTATCCAATTAATTAACAACAACACAAAATAAATCTAATGATTTTTGTGAGCTGAAACGATAAGAAGAGAAAAGATCACTTATAACAATTCGAATGTAGTAGAAATACGATTGTTCTTCTCCTTGCACTTGATTAAATGTGAAGAAAGGAGGAAGAAAAGAATAAATCACTTGTAAACAAAATCAAGGTATGATTAGTGATCAAGATAATTTGTTTTAGAACAAAGAAAGAAGATAGAAAAGCTAGATCTGATAGAATTTTTTTGGCAAGAGAAAGACTGATTTTGAAATGGGTGGATGGGTGGCCCAGTATTTATAGGTGACAAAAAAGTAGCCGATGTTGGAAGCGGTCCCGCGGCCCCCTTATATAAAAGGGGCCGCCGGACCGCTTCCAACAACGCTAACTTTTTTTGTCCCCTATAAATAGCTGGGTCCCAGCCCATTTTCAAAATCAGACTTCTCTTGCCAAAAATTCTATCAATCTCAGTTTTCCCTCACTTCTTTCTTTCTTTCTAAAACACATATCTTGATCACTAACATAGCCTTGATTTGTTTTCATAGAGTGAGATTAGTATTCTTTCTTCCCTCCTTTTCTTTCTACCCGTTCCCCTAGTTTTACAGGAGTGTCTGGATATTGATGTAGGTTGGGTGTAACAATCGATTCATTCTAACAAACAATTGTTATCAAGTTATTCTTTCCCTCTCTTCTCTTCTTCAAGATCCCAACATTCCATAGATTTATTTTTTGTTTGTTGTAATTAAGTTTGCTCATTGTCGAACCCCTATTGTTCTGAAAGTGTACAAAAGTTTAGTCTATATAGTCATTCGTGGTGTCAAACCAAGAGAGTTTAAGATCATTGTGTATAGAATGAAGGACTAAGTGACGTCATAGAATGATCTAAGCAAAGAAAAGTGACTTGACATATCGTTCTTAGTTTGACGTACCACGAACGTAACGCGCCCGTGAACAGCGCGTAAGATTACACCGCCACACGTGTAGCATGAAAGCGCCAACGAGCCCTACTCGATTGTCTAGCAGCGTGGCGTGGAGATAAGGCACGCAGAGGGAGCTTCGTTGATCGAACGCCACTATAAAAGTCACGGGATGTACAAGAGTTGTATCGTTATACCAAATATTCATTAAATCCTCTTACTTATAACTTGCATAAAATTATAAAGTTTAGGTTGTGATCATAAAGTTGATTGATTGACATAGACATCTCGAAATCAAACTATATATATAAGCAAACATTATGTAGAACGCAACTTTACCTAGGTAAAAACCTAATAGAAACGCCCCCCTTCTATAACAACTATGTCAAGACCAAATATCTCCTAAGTCTCTTAACGCTGAATAAACTCAAACTCCTGTCCCTAATGAAGAGAGTCAATCGAGATAGAATCTCAAACTCTTTATCTATACCATGAAAGTTATCATCTTTAACGTTCTCTTTCTTGAGACGATCTACTCGAGGCCTCATGAATCTGTGGTGGTAGTTTAAAATAATGGTCATCACTAAGGCCACTCACCCAGAGAGGCTTAGCCTTTGTTCATTATGATTAAAGCATCTCCGAAACGCTTAGCTTTTCCATGGTGATATCGAATCTATACCATCGTAAAATCCTGAGCAATCATAACAATCTACGTAGTCTCATGGTTCAATTCCCTCTTGATCTAGAATGTGTTGTAAATCTCTAATAGGTTTGTAAACATAGTATGCTTTATGCCACCCAGGCAGTGTTTCCCAAAAACTTGAAACTAAACACTATTTCCCTCACTAAATTCTAGGTCGTGTACGAGAAGATACTTCTGATAAAATTTCAGTTGTTGGGAGTCATAAAGAACTATCACCTTCTCGACTTCGCGATCATTAAAGTACCAATCCATTTCCAAGCGAGGCGTTATTTTTATTGAAAACCCACGAAGCTTTTCTTTCCTTCGAGTAATGCTAAAATCGGTGCACTACAAAGTTTATCGAAACATTAACATTAAACTTCCTCTTCTTCTGCTTTTCTCTCAGTTCTATTTCACATTTTCTAAGTTAAGTTTTAGATATAGAAGGTTTTTTCTCTATCCATAGAAACCTTTGATATATCGTTGGTAATACCGGAAAGACCTAAGGAATTATTCGTAACTTCATTGGAGGTGCATAGACGTTGCCTAATACCATGCTTGACTTAATCTTGGCAATACAACCGTAATAGACTTGACTATCACACGTGTCCAATAAATTGCATTTTCGGGAGCCGAATTCGCACTTATAGAATTTGGCGAAAATTCCTATATTCTTTTAAGCAATCCCAAAGATAAGCCTAAGGTGTTCCCGACGTACTCTCTTGTATCTGATTTGAGGAGAATCGGCGATATGATCGGAAGAATACATCATAACTTAACTAAGTGTGGTTTCAACAACGATAACATGAATCCTGATGAATACCCCTAGTGTGTTTGATCAAACCAAATGGCATGACCTGAAACTTAAATTGTTCATAACGGGTCCTAAATGCAGTCTTAAATGTCCGTTTTCCTCAAACTCTTATTAGTGTTCACTAAGTCTTTAGTCCGATATTTATGTAAACGCTAGATCCTCATATTGTTGATCAAAATGACACCTATACTAGGTGAATGGTAAACGTTCTTTACGGATAGTTAGATCAATTTCTCTGCTGTTGGTGTATATCCTGAAGGATCCCATCCATCTTTATGACGAACAATATCTGGAGCTCCCCAGGTAGGAACTCAGTCTTATAAATCCATTTAGAGTAAGAGCGACATGACTAATGCCAAAGACGTTCAACTCTTTTTCTCTCAACACATAACATGCCTCCGAGTCTTAATTTATCCCGCTCTAACATATCAATTCAATCAAACAACTCTGCTTACTAGCAACTATCAATGCATATCCATCACTCCCTAAGTACTTTTGAATCGTTAAAGTTTCATCACCTAAGGTACATCGAACAATATTTTTAATCACAAATGATCATTGGGTTGTACCTTGGTTAACCATTCACCACCAATGATAAGCGTCGAACTAACCAGATTCTATGTGGAATTAAAGTCAATCTTTGTAATAGAAGATTCGGAAAAGTCGTATACAATCTCAAGAGATAGTAACCAACGCTAGAATCTATTCGGTCGGCCAACTCAGATATGGTATTTAGTTTTCTACGGTAGAAGGGACGATCCACTTAAAGAGCACAACTCAGTCGGAGGAAAGGCTTCTATCAACTAGGTTCCATGTACTTGCAATAATTACGTCCTTTGCTTTAACTTCAGGTCCCATCAAAAAGTATATTTTGGTAACATAAATCTCATAATTTTTACGAGATTTTAACTCACGAAAAAGGAAAGTATTTTGAATGAAAATCTCCTAAATCTCTTGGTAATAATCCAATGAAGAGGATAAGGCTGTACGTTCTAATGTTCTTACAATCCATAATTATCGTGACAAAGGTGTGAGGAATCGTCACTCAGTCTAAGGGTATGGTGTATCTATATTCTAAGGGTTAGAGAAAAATTTTGCTTAGTTTATGACCTTACGATATATGAATATGAATACACATGACCAACACGACTCACGAATACGCACGCAAATATTAATAAAGCACGAGTTTGATATAATCCCGTTGATAATGTAAAGAAAAGAAAGAAAATAAAAATGGAAAGTAAGGGTAAATTTTTTACAAAATTTTATGTTGGACTACAGCCAGAATAGCATGGTCCATCCCAGCATTATACATAGGTGATCAGGCTATGTGTAATTAAGGACTAACGATGCAATGTTCATTTCGTCAAAACTAGTGTTATGTTTCTCAAATATACATGTTATAATACAAAATGTATACTAAGAAAGCGAAACAATTCGAGAAAAACAACAGGACAAGATAGTTTATAGTAGCAACACTCACATTTTTGTAAAGTAACGTAAAATAGCTCAAGAGGTGATATCAAAATAGTTTACGAGAAAGTCACTTGACGGTTTATAACATAACATTAAAGGGCTTCATAATATGATATCAAATAGTTTACGAGTTGACAACCCAAAAATTTATAAAGTGACCAACGAATGTATTTGTAGGAAGAACACGAAGTAGTTCATAAGAATGTACGAACGACAAGTTTATAAATTTGACAGCAAAATAGGTTTTTAAAACTACAACGAATTAATTCATGAGGTGACAATGGTAACGGTTTGTAAAATGAACAGCAAGTAGTTTAAAATAGTGTAGCAAAAGAGGATTATAAATAACTGCAAGAATAGTAGTAAATGGAAACAAATTAGTTTCCATTAAATGATGAGCCAGATAAGCTATAAGGGTAATAGTAAGGATAATTATAAGAGGAGTTGAGAAAAAGCAGTTTATAGATTATACAAAATATTGTTTTAAAAGGAGGTTGTTATTGAAATGTTTTTATAACAATTAGGGCAAAAGAGTTTTATGAACGACAACAAAAATTAGGTTAAAAGATAGGAAGACAATTGTAGTTTGAAAAAGTGACTGTGAAATTAGGTTGGATTGAGATGGCAGCTAGAAACAGCTTAGTTAAAACCAACGATGAAAACAATTTAATTTTAATGAAGTAGTTTGATAAAGATTTCCCCAGCAAAATGTTATTATAGTAAAAACAGGAAAACGGTTAAAATAAAAAACAAGCCGGAATGGTATATAAATAATATTATCAAAAATGGTTTGGAAGGTCCACTAGTGGAAGCGTCTTTATATTATGATAGGCAAAATAGTTTAATAGAGTGACGACTTAACAATTTAATAAGATGGTAAACACAATGCTGTATATAGAATGGTACGTTCAAAATGGTTATATACACAGTCCGCAAAAGTGGTGTCAGCAGACGTGATGGTAAAATAGTATTATAAAATTGTCAAGAAAGAATATATGGGTTTATGCAGGCAGAGGTTAAATAAATAGATATGAAATGGGTTTTATAATGTTTTGAAATAAAACAGGAAGCTATCACAAAAGAGGTTATGTAAGCTAGGCGGAAAAAGTTTATATAACTCGTACAACAATTATGTTATAAACGACACTAAAATTAGTTCATAGGAATAAACTGTCCACACCCCGAGAATTTCCGGTCTTAAACTTTTAAACTTATTTCCGATCAATTATTATTATTTTTATACGGTTACGTTTAAAACCGACAGTTTACCAGGAAATTTAAGCCGCGTTAAATCTAAAAAAACGTCATCGGACACGTTCCGACTTGAAACTAAAAACTTTAAATATAGGGGACGGTATTAACGTTTTGGTAAAAATTTAGCGAAACGGACATAGAAGTTAAGCGATTAAGGCTAGTTAGTGCATTTTGAAAATATGGAAACTTAATAAATATAGGGGATGATATTAACGTTTTGAAACTAAAAACTTTCCTAAAATAGAAACTTTCTAAAAATAGTAATTTTTGGTTAAACGCCGAAACTTAACGAAAAACTATATGATTTTATTTCGTCATGATTTGATAATCAAACTAAAGCAAACACACATGGATGTATTTTGGTGATGAACATATTGTGCAATTCTAGGCATACTTCTGTGTTTCTGATACGCGGTAATAATTCTAGATAGGTTCGCGGCTAGATATTTTCAATATCATCTTTTCTTGCGTGATTATCATTTGCTCATTTTGCTAAGGTGAGTTCATAGCCCCATGTTTTACTACTTTTACTTTACTATTTTGGGGTGAGAAACATTGCTTATTTCAACTATGGTACACAGGTTACTTTACGTTGCCTTTTCCAGATTACGTGTTGCCTAAGTAGCGAATAGACCACTAATGCCCGAACTATCATGAACTGTTAATTTTTTAACCAACCGTACTGGTTAAGTGAGCGCGAATGTTGTGAATATATCTATTGGGACTAATTATCCCTATCCGGGTAAGTAGCGCTTACTAGTTTCGGAGGTCCGAACAAACGGATATATACCATGTCGGAATGTCAATAGGTTGATCTTGGTCAGATACCTTTAGGGCGCGGAATACTATTTGGCATATAAAATACGTCCTTTAAATAGATCTTTGGTGTCATGAGCTTAGTTGCAAATGCGAAATGTCTATTTATGTGAAGTTGTATCTTCTATAACTGTCACGTACGTATTGTGAACTTGTGGTCCACCTTTAATATTAAATTTAACCTAAGAATTCAACTCAAACATTAAGTTGACATTTTAGCATGTTTTCTCAGTGCTTAGCTATGATGTCTTTGCCTTGCTTGTTTGTGTGTCCCTCCCCCCTCCCCCCCCTGGCCATTGGACCGATTTCAAAAGCTATTATTATCTATGATTAACATCGTTATCAAACTTTAAAACATTTTATTTGCTTCCGCA
This sequence comes from Tanacetum coccineum, assembly GCA_026074375.1. Classification (NCBI taxonomy): domain Eukaryota; kingdom Viridiplantae; phylum Streptophyta; class Magnoliopsida; order Asterales; family Asteraceae; genus Tanacetum; species Tanacetum coccineum. Next base: position 45,698 of record BQNB010027628.1, read on the forward strand.
TATTATCGTTGGGCCTATGTAAAACTTTAAATATTTTAATCAATGCAACAATGTAGGATTTTAAATGTACCCATAGAGGTCGTTCTTTGTATCTTGTGTGATGTTTATTATGACGTCACGCCCCCGGACACGTGTTTCTGGCTAGGCCCGTTTATGGGTGTGACAAATTGGTATTCAGAACCAAGGTTATAGAGAACCAGGTAGTATATTTAGGTCTGGTCTATAACCAGTATATGATCCTACGTGCTTACCTGCTTATATATGTATCCAATAATAATAGCATTTTATATATGTATATACATAAGTGCAATTTATATATCATATTGCATTAATTACTTTATACATCATTTTGCCTTGAACCTACTATGATATGGGTTTACCTTTGCCCTGCGTTTATCTTTTCTCTACGTTTACCTTACATATATTTTTTTATATAGAAGTTGTCTATATAAAGAACTAAATTTTTTCCTAAGACTCTGTGAGTGGCACAATTATCTCTAAACGTTCCAAGACATCATGAGATGAAAACGATAGTACATTAGAACTAGTTTCATAATTTAAATTTAACTATTGTTTACATAACATCGAAACTTGTCACAGTCTTCCGACTCTATGTTATCGTACTATCCAAACCCGAATGCAAGTTGAGCCCCCTTCCCTCACCTTTAAAACTCCTACGTCGTCTCATACTGTCACCTAGAAGCATACCGATTAAGTTGAACATGACTTTAAACCGTCACCTTTGCAACATTTCATCTTGTAGGACCACGACTTTGGGGAACCGACTAACATCCCTTTCTTTTACTTCTATAATTTTAAAAGAGAATGCGGCATCGAGAACAAGGAATGACTTCTGCGAGATTAACCAGAAATGAAGCTTCAACGAGTTAGTGATCTATTGCGCATCGCTATCTACGAGACAAAACTACGCATGACTCACGATCCGATGAATCAGATCATACGACAAGAAATCATGGTAGAAAAGAATGCTAACATCAAGAGAAAGTTTGAAAACCAACCAAAGGATAACCAAGTGCCACAACAACCACCCTTCAAGAAACCGGATGTGGCAAGGGCTTACACTATTGAAGCCAATGGAAAGAAGGCTTATTGACTTCACGCGAACTCACCCTCAAAAAAATATTAAACAAATACATACGTGTATATAATACATAACAAGGACTGAAAATCACGCGAGAGCAATGTAACCGGAAGCAGTATAGAGTGTTCCCGGGTCGTTATGTCCCAACGAGGCTAAAATGTGAAAATCGAGAGGACTTATTGATGATTGATGTTTGAATATGACAAGAAATGATTGGGCACTAATATTGAATAAGCAAATGCACATAAAAATAAACAAAGAACATAAGCTGGAACAAGAATAAAAGCTGGAAATGGCAAAAACACTTAAAACTTTTACACTAAGACACAAACAAGCTCAGTTAAGCTTAAGACAGACAAATAAGTTAAACTAACTCTAAATAAGCAAATACAAAAAGCAATTAAGCTAAATTAACAAGATAAACACAACAGTACTAACAACAGTACTAACAGTATTAACTAACAGTACTAACTTGGAGTTAATACTGCTAGTTATAAGTTAGTGCTGGTAGCTTAAGGTTAGTACTGCTAGGCTAACAAAACACAAAGAAACAATAAATAAGCAAACAAGCTAAAACAGAAGCTCACCTAACCTTAAGGAGTACTTAATAATAGGAATAAACAACTAGAATAAACTAAAATGACAAATAGCTAAAAAGCTACAAACTGATACACTATTAGAAATACTTTAAAAAGGAAAATAAGCTTGAATAAGCTTACCCCTAAAGACAGTAAAGGAAAATGGTGTAATCTACTCTAAAAAGCTAATTAAATCTTAAATAAGCAGAAATTATAAGCTGATAAGCTAAAATTAACCACCAGTACTAACAGCTTTAACTAACAGTACTAACTTGGAGTTAGTACTGGTAGCTTTAGTTAGTACTGTTAGTTTTAAAATCCCAAAAATGAACTAGCAGTACTAACTAAAGAGTTAGTACTGTTAGTTCAAAATACCCCTTAAAGTTTTCACAAATCATTTTTCTTTTATTATTAAGCTGATTTGGTCCTTAATTATTAAAAACAGATTGTTAAATAACCAAATAGATACTTATAAACAGTTTTCTAGTCACGAAAAAAGCACTAAAAAGCAGTTCCTACAGTAAATAGAAAAACAAGAAAAAGGAAAACTTACAGACACCCTTGCTCAATAACAGGGTCAAATCAATGAATCTACAATCACTAGCTTGCATGAAAAACACGCAAGTAGAGTCCATAAGCCCATCCAGAACTGGCTTTATCAATCCATAACATACGCTGTTGGTATATTAGAGATGATATTTGTGATTTTCCCTCCACTTAACTACCTTAACTTCTTAATTCTTAAACTTAATGAAAACAGCTTATAAGTAAGCTGTGGTTAAGCTTTTGTAGAACACAGAACAGATGTGATTTGAAGAAACTTAACACTGGAATTGTAAATTGACTTAAAAACTTAAATTTGCATTAAAACTTGAAAGAGTTACAAGATGAAAGTAAAAACCAGTAAATGGACATGAAACTAAAGTCAAAGTAAAAAACTTGTAAAAGTTAATTAAAAACTAAAAAACTAGAGCCTCAAAGGCTTACAGAAAAGCTCTATATATAGCCGAAGTCTTAACTTTTTCAGCTTGTTGCTTCTTTGGAGAGCGAAACGAAGTGTGCTTGATGTGTAGTTAAGTCCTAAAGCAAATCCCCGCCATCAAAATCATTATGTATCTTTGGAAGCAATACTCAGCCAGTTGAAGATACTTGGGCAAGGTAGGGATTGGCCAACATGGCTTTTATACAACGGGATGGGTTTAGTAGGGTGGATGAAAATGATTTTGGCTAGGGGTGTGCGAGTGGTTTTGCAGGGAGCAGAAGGTATGGGAGGACATCCAAGGAGGTTGTGTGAGTTGTACCTTGGTTGTTGGGCGGGAAATTGATGCCTTTTGTGGAAGTAGTCAGTTTTGGTCCCTAAATTCATATCACTAAAATGAAATATCTCGGCCCGTCTTGGCAGTTATGGTCCTCAACTTGGTAACTTTTGTAATACACTTGGAGGTTTGGCAGTTTTAGCCCCTCAAGTATGTAGCTCTCATTTGGCTTGAACTTTTGACATTGCCCTTTCCACCCTGTGCTTGGATTTTGTTTGCTTTTTGCTATTCCTTTTTGTTCCTTTTGGTTGAATATCCTTTCCTGCACATACAAAATGCAAACATACAAATTACAATGTATTTTTTCGGTAACGTTTTTTAGTCGTTTAAGATCGTTTATAATGAAAATGATTATGTGTAATTAAGCCACATACCACTTTATGCTGGAAATTACCTCATACAACAAGTGTAGAGTTGCATCATGTAGGGACCGAGTACTGTGAAGTGTAGGTAAATTGTAAGAGGTTTTTGGCCACAATAGACTAGGGGATTGTAGGGCCATGCGTTTCTGCAATGAACCAGAGAGCCCATGTTGTAAATCCAAAGGCTACCATCACTTGCTAGGAAAAAATTGTGGAAGGCTAGGAACATTATATGGATATAAGCCAAAATTTAAGAAATCAGAAACTAGTGAACCAAATTTAGGAAGGAAAAAGCTCGCGAGAGAACTCTAGTGTCAGTCAAAGACAAGACCCAATGCTTAAGAAGAGATCACTTTCTGCCTTACCTAGTGACCTAAGTACAAAAGTCTATCTTATACTATATTCGCATTATAAATTTTTTATAAATTTTGTTGTATTGAGTGGATGTTTTAAATTTCCTGTTAATGTAGGTGTCATGACGATTCCGTCAGTTACACTTAATTTCTCTATTTATTTATGTAAGCTACTCCTTAAATTACTACCATCTTATCAAATCATTTCGCTGCTAGCATTTTATAAACTATTCTTGTGCCATTTTGTAAGCAATTTTGTTGTCATCCTATAAACCATTTTGTCATTTTCTTAAAAATTATTCTACTATCATCTCACAAACTATTTTCCAAACCATTTTACAAACTTACTTGTTTTCATCTTTTAACCTATTATGTCGACGTTTATAAACTTTTGCCATCGTTTTATAAATCATTTCGCTAACACCTTATAAACTATTTGATATCATTATATAAACCGTTTGTCAACATCTTATAATTATCCTACTATTACCTCATAACTTATCTGGCTATCATTTAATGAACGAATTCATTTCCATCTTATAACCTATATTACGGTTATTTATGAACTCTTTTGCTACCCTATTAAAAGTTACTTTGCAGTCATCTTACAAACCATTTCGTTGTCACCTCATGAACTGTTTCGTTGTCATTTATAAACTATTTCGACGTCATCTTACGAACTACTTCATGTCTTTTATAAACTATTTCGTTGTCGCAATATAAGCTATTTGGTTGTCAACTCGTAGACCATTTGTTACCATTTTATAGACCCTTCACTCTTACACTATAAACTGTCACGTGATTTTCTCGTAAACTTTTTTTTTGGTATCACTTCTTAAATTACTTCTACTAAGTCTTACAAAATATCTTGTGTCGTTATATAAATTACAATGTTCTCGTTTTCACAAACTATTTTTCTACCTTAGAAACAACACTGTTTATACCATACAAACTTTTAAACATAACACTAGTTTGACGAAACGAGCATTTTATCGTTAGTACCTAATTATACATAGCCTGATCACCTATGTATAATTCAGGAAGGACCATGTCATGCTGAGAGTAGTCACCATAAAATTTTGTCAATTTACCTTCACCTTCCATTTCTAGTTTCTTTTCTCTTCATTACAATTTCAAAGGGGATATTTTCTTCCACGAATTCGTGTTTTGCCAATATTTTGCGTGTGTATTGTGAGTTGTGTTGGTCATGAGTATTTGTATTCGTAAGCGTCATAACTAAGTGGACTTTCTCAATTTTATTATATAGGAAGATTATACCCTTAGCCGAGAGACTGAAATCACGTCACTTGTAGTCACGGTAGTTACGGATTTTAGGATTCTAGAACATAATAGACTTATCCTCATTCGTTGGGTTAGAATCAAGAAAATTAGGAAATTTCTTCACCGTCCAAGTTTCTAATGGTCATGAAATAAGACAAAGGACATAATTATTGCAAGTACCTAGAACCAAGCCGACAGAAATTTCATACCCACAGTTTTTATCCTTCTAAGTGACATCGTCCCATTTATCTTAGACATTAAGTACACTATTGAGCTAGTTAACGGAAGGCTAATAGGATCTGATACCGTACTTAGAGACTGTACGTTAGGATTGTTAGGTCACCCACTCAATATTAACCTAATTCCAGTAGAACTTGGTAGTTTTGACGTCATCATCGGCATGGATTGGTTAGTGAACCATCATGCGGTGATTGTTTGCGATGAAAAGATTGTACGGATTCCCTATGGAGACGAAGTTTTGATAGTTCAAGGTGATAGAAGTGGTAAGGTAAAGAAGTCGAAGATTAGGCATTATATCGTGCACTAAAACTCAGAAACATATTAAGAGAGGTTGCCTAATTTTTCTGGCATAAGTTACGAAGAAGGAAACCGAAGACAAGTCAGAGGAGAAGCGACTTGAGGACGTGCCGATTGTACGGGACTTTCCGAAGGTTTTTCCATAGGATTTGCCTAGATTACCGCCTACGCGACAAGTTGAATTCCAAATCGACTTGGTCCCTGGTGCTGCACATGTGGCACGCGCCCCGTATAGATTAGCACCGACGGAACTGCAAGAATTGTCTACACAGCTACAAGAACTTTCTGACAATGGATTTATAAGACCGAGTTCCTCACCCTGGGGAGCCCCAGTCTTGTTTGTTAAAAAGAAAGATGGATCTTTTCGGATGTGTATCGATTACCGTAAGCTGAACAAGCTGACTGTGAAGAATCGATATCCACTTCTGAGAATCGACGACCTGTTTGATCAGTTGCAAGGCTCAAGAGTCTACTCTAAGATCGACCTGAGATCTGGTTATCACCAACCCAGAGTTCTAGAGGAAGACATTCCAAAGACAGCATTTAGGACACGCTACGGTCACTATGAGTTTCAAGTGATGCCATTTGGACTGACCAACGCACCAACGGTATTCATGGATCTGATGAGTCGGGTGTGTAAACCGTACTTTGATACATTCGTGATTGTTTTTATTGATGACATCTTGATTTACTCCAAGAGCGATGAAGAGCATGCAGAAGACCTTAAGTTAATCCTGGAGTTGCTTAAGAAGGAGGAATTGTACGCCAAGTTTTTGAAGTGTGAATTTTGGCTATACTCGAAGGTAGTGAAAACTTAGTGGTTTACTGTGATGCTTCTCGTAAAGGATTGGGTTTTGCGTGTCTTGTGAGTGTGTTTTTTTTGGTGGTTTTTTGTGGGATTTTTGCGTGGTCTTTTTTTTGGGTGTTTTGTGTTGTGTTTTTTGAATTTTTGTTTTTTGGTGTGTTTTGTTTGGGTTGTTGGTGGTTGTTGGTTTTGTTGTTTATGTTGGTTTGGTTTGGGGATGGGGGGGTTTGTTTTTTGGTTTTTGCTTGGGGGTTTTTATTTGTTTTGGTTTGTGTTTTGTGGTTTGGTTGTTCTTTTGGTGGTAGATTTTTTTTTTTTGTTGGGTTTTTTGGGATTTGGTTGTTCGGTGGTGGTTGGTTTGTGTGTTTGTTTTTTTGTTGTTGTTTTGTGATGTATTTTGTGGTTTTTTAATTGTTATGTGGTTTTTTTTATTTGTTTTTTGTTGGGGGGGTGTGTTTTTTGGTGTGGGGTGGGATTTGTCGTGTTTCGTGGCTTTGTTTGTGGTGGGGTTATTTGGCGGCTGTGTGGGGGGGTGTTTTTGGTTGTGGTTTTTTTGTGGTTTATTTTGATGTGTGGTTTTTGCTTTTGTGGGTTGTTTTTTTTTTTTCTGTGTTTTGGGTTATTTTTTTTTGAGGTTATGTTTGGGTTTGTTGTTTTTTGGGTTTTTTGGGTGTTGGGGTGATGTGGTTGTGTCGTGTGGTGGTTGGTTTGGTTGGTTATTTGGATTGTTATGTGTGTGTGGTGTTTGGTGGTTTTTTGCTGTCTTGTGGGGATGTTTGTGTGGGTTTTTTTGTTTTTTTTTTTGGTTTTTTTTTTTGTGTGTGTTTTTTTTGTTTGTTTTTTTGTGTTTTTTTGTGCGTGGGCTTGGTTTGGTTTCTTTTGTTGTTTTTGGGGGTTTTGTTTTGTGTTGTATTTTTGTATTTTTTGGGTGGCTAGTGTTTTGGGTTTGTTTGGTTAGGGTTGTTTGGGTGGTCTTTTGGGGTTTTTTGTGTTTGGTTTTGTTGGGGTTTGGGTTTTTTTTTTGTTTTTTTGATTTTGTGTTGGTTGGATTTTTGGGTTGTTTGTTTTGGTTTTGTTTTTTTTGGGGTTTTTTGGGGATTTTGTTTGTTTTGGGTTTTGTTTTGCTTTGTTGGGTGTTTGTTTTGCGGTTTTTTTTTTAGGGGTGGTTGGTGTTTGTTTTTTTTTTTGGGGTTTTTTTCTTTTTTGGTGGTTTTGGGTTGTTTTTTGTTATGTTGGTGATGATTTATTGGGTGGTTTGTGGTGGTTGTTTTCTGGGTGGTTATGTGTTTTTGTTTGGTTTTGGTTTTGTTTATTTGTTGGTTTGGGTTTTTTTATGTTGTGTTTTTGGTTCTTTTGTTCTTTTTGGGTTTTTTTTGGTTTTGTTAATTACTTATTTTTTTGTATGTGGTTGGCTTTTTCTTTGTTTGGATTTTTTTTGTGTGTTTTATTGTTTTTTTGTTTTTTTTGGGGTATTGTTTATTAATTTTAGTTTTTATTTTGTTTTACTTATTTTTATTTTTTTTTGCATTTAAAAAATAATAAATTTAAAAAATAATTAATTAAAATAAAATAAAATAAAAAAACTAATAAAAAAAATTAAAAAAAATTTAAATAAATTTAATTAACAAATTAAACAAGTTTAAAACAAAAAAAAAAATAAAAAAATTTTATTAACAAAAAAATTTAATTAAAAAAAAAAAAATAAATAATATAAAAATATTATAACAATATTTAGCAAATAATAAAAAAAAAAACAATGATAATAATTAAAAAATAATAATTTAATTAAAAATAAAAAAATTTAATTTTAATTTTAAGATTCTAGAAAATAATAGACTTATTCCCATTCGTTGGGATTTAGAATCAAGAAAATTTAGGATATAATTCATTACCGTCCAAGTTTCTAATGGTCTTGAGATATGGCAAAGGACATAATTTTTGCAAGTACCTAGACACCAAGCCAGACAGATTTTTCATAACCCAAAGGTTTTTATACTTCTAAAGTGGACATCGTCCCATCTATCTTAGACATTAAGTACCCTATTGAGCTAGTTAACAGAAGGCTAATAAGATCCGATACTGTGCTTAGAGGTTGTACGTTAGGATTGTTAGGTCACCCATTCAATATTGACCTAATGCGAGTCAAACTTAGAAGTTTTTACGTCATCATCGGCATGGATTGGTTAGCGAACCATCATACGGTGATTGTTTGTGATTAGAAGATCGTGCGAATTCCCTACGGAGATGAAGTTTTGATAGTTCAAGGTGATAGAGACGGTAAAGGAAAGAAGTCAAAGTTGAGCATTATATAGTGCACTAAGACTCAGAAATATATTGATAGAGGTTGCCTAATTTTTCTGGCACAAGTTACGAAGAAGGAAACCGAAGACAAATCGGAGGAGAAGCGACTTGAGGACGTGCCGACTGTACAAGACTTTTCAGAAGTATTTCCAGAAGACTTACCTGGATTACCACATATGCGACAAGTTGAATTTCAAATCAACTTGGTCCCTGGTGCTGCACGTGTGGCACGCGCCCCGTATAGATTAGCACCGTCGGAACTGCAAGAACTATCTACTCAACTACAAGAACTTTTTGACAAGGGATTTATAAGACCGAGTTCCTCACCCTGAGGAGCCCCGGTCTTGTTTGTTAAAAAGAAAGATGGATCTTTTCGGATGTGTATCGATTACCGTGAGCTGAACAAGCTTATTATGAAGAATAGATCTCCATTTCTGAGAATTGATGACTTATTTGATCAGTTGCAAGGATCAAGAGTCTACTTTAAGATCGACCTGAGATTTGGTTATCACCAACTCAGAGTTTGAGAGGAAGACATTCCAAAGACAACATTTAGAACACGCTACGGTCACTATGAGTTTCAAGTGATGTCGTTTGGACTGACCAACGCACCGGCGGTATTCATGGATCTGATGAATCGTGTGTACAAACCGTACTTAGATAAATTCGTGATCTTTTTTATTGATGACATCTTGATCTACTCCAAGAGTAAAGAAGAGCATGTAGAACACCTTAAGTTAATCATGGAGTTGCTTAAGAAGGAAGAATTGTACACCAAGTTTTTGAAATGCGACTTTTGGCTGTCAAAGGTACAATTTCATGGTCACATAATTAATAGTGAAGGCATTCACGTGGACCCAGCTAAGATTGAGTCAATCAAGGATTGGGCTTTGCCCAAGACTCTGACAGAGATTCGTCATTTTCTAGGTCTTGCTAGCTATTACCAACAATTTATCAAAGGTTTCTCAAAAATTGCCAAGCCTATGATGAAGCTGACTCAAAAGAACGCGAAGTTTGATTGAAGTGAAAAGGTAGATGCTGCATTTAAATTGTTGAAGCAGAAGTTGTGTAGTGCACCGATCTTATTGTTACCCAAAGGAAGTGAAGACTTCGTGGTTTACTGTGATGCTTCTCGTAAAGGATTAGGCGCGGTTTTGATGCAAAGGGAGAAGGTTATAGGCTACGCATCTCGTCAACTTAAGATTCATGAGAAGAATTACACTACACACGACTTAGAGCTTAGAGCTGTAGTGTTTGCTCTCAAAATGTGGAGACATTATTTTTTCGGCACGAAATGCGTTGTGTTCACTGATCATAAGAGTTTGCAACATATTCTAGATCAGAAAGAGTTAAACATGAGACAGCGTAGGAGGTTAGAGTTGTTGAGCGACTACGACTGTGAGATTCGTTATCATCCGGGAAAAGCGAACGTGGTGGTGGATGCCTTGAGCCAAAAGGAACAGATTAAGCCACTACGAGTTTGAGCTTTGGTTTTGACGATTGGTTTGAACCTTCCTGTGCAAATTTTAAATGCTCAAGTTGAGGCGAGAAAGGAAGAGAATTATCGAACAAAAGATCTGTATGGTATGATTAAGAAGCTAGAGCCATGTGCTGATGGAACGTTATGTTTGAATGGGGAGGAGTTGGATAACCTTGACATGGGTAAATATACGGGAGTTGATTATGCATGGTCGCATAAAGTCAAAGTTATTTCGGTACATACTAGAACGACAAGTGCATCAGGATTTAAAGAAACTGTACTGAAGGCCGAATATGAAAGCTGAGATTTCCACTTACATAAGTAAATGTTTGACCTATGCCAAAGTCAAGGCCGAATGCAAAAAATCATCCAGTTTGTTGGTTCAACCTGTGATCCCAGTATGGAAGTGGGAGAACATTACTATGGATTTCGTTACTAAGTTGCCAAAGACATCGTCTGGTCAAGATACAATTTAGGTAATTGTTGACCGACTCACAAAGTCTGCTCATTTCTTACCAATGAAGGAAACCGAATCAATAGAGAAGTTGACGAGACAATACTTGAAGGAAGTAGTCTCAAGACATGTTGTGCCAATTTCGATTATTTCTGATCGAGACAGTAAGTTTACATCTCATTTATGGAAATCACTGAACAAAGCCCTAGGTACTCAATTGGATATGAGTACGGCTTACCATCCACAGACTGATGGTCAGAGTGAGAGAACCATCCAAACGTTAGAGGACATGCTACGTGCTTGTGTGATTGATTTTGGGAAAGGTTGGGATAGACACCTACCTTTGGTGGAGTTTTCTTACAACAACAGTTATCACATGAGTATCAAAGTTGCACCATTCGAAGCTCTCTATGGCTGAAAATGTAGATCGCCTATTTGTTGGGCTGAGGTTGGAGACGCTCAGCTCACTGGTCCGGAAATTGTTCATGAAACAACTGAGAAGATCATTCAGATCAAGAAGTGTATTTAAGCTGCACAAGATAAACAAAAGAGCTATGCCGACAGGAGACGTAAGCCATTGGAATTTGAGGTTGGAGATAAGGTCATGTTGAAAGTATCGCCGTGGAAAGGGGTGATACGTTTTGGCAAACGGGGGAAGCTGAACCCTCGCTATATTAGACCTTTCAAGATTCTTGCTAAAGTGAGAACACTTGCTTAACGACTAGAACTCCTAGAGCAGTTGAGCCGAGTTCATAGCACTTTTCATGTTTCAAATTTGAAGAAGTGTTTCGTAGATGAACCACTAGCTATTCTGTTAGATAAGATCCAGATTGATGACAAGCTTAATTTCATTGAAGAACCAGTTGAAATTATGGATTGAGAAGTTAAACGACTAAAGCAAAGCCGCATTCCAATCATGAAGGTCTGTTGGAATTCGAGACGAGGGCCCGAATTTACTTGGGAGCGTGAAGATCAAATGAAGAAAAAGTACCCTCACCTTTTCGTTAATCCTGAACCCACGTCTTAAGCTTTGAGGACAAAGATTGTTTATCGGGGAAAGAATGTCACACCCCAAAAATTTCAGGTCAATATTTTAAATTTTTCCGACAATTATTTTTGACTTTTATACGTTACGTTTGAATCCGACAGTTTACTGGGAAGTTAACCCGCGTAAATCTGAAAAACATCAT